>JAUEKV010344060.1:0-10491 GCA_031833985.1 Ancula gibbosa
GGCTGTACTGGGGATTTTACGCAATGCAAGTGTGCATTATTATTATTATTATTAATGTTGAGTTGCAGTGTTCGTCCCTTGGTTCTAAATCATTAAGTGGTGGGGCTGTATTAATATTTGCAGGTCTTTTTCTAAGCTGTTGCACTTAAAAAGAAAAAGAACACTGAAAAATGCAAAGGAAAGGTGTGCTTTAGTTAAGCTATCTTTGTGATAGGTCTCCCTTTGAAATGGAGAGCATGGTTTATGAGCTTGTTGACGTCATGCATTAATGCTGTTTGAACATGTGCACCATGGGTGTTATAACGTAATATACCACCCTGCCTTTCATGTCTTTTGGTCTTCATTGGTGTAAATCTCACGAAATTGATGGGAGATTAGCCTGGCTTAAACGGATTGGCGATATCGTGTCGGGAGTAGCGGTGTGCTAAAGATAAAAGAGGGAATGGATTACTGAAATCGGAGAACAAAATTGGATAAAGCTTTGAGATTTTTGATTAATAATAGATTCTACTCTCCTCCTAGCACTCATTGTTGAAGATGCATGATCATGTAAAGTGTTTATAACAGTCAGCCTTATGGTTAGATTTATGAATGTTGAAATAGCTGTAAAAACTAGTGATACATTAATTCTGAGACTTATCCTAAAGTATTTAAAATAAAATCTTCACCTTCAAGCTTATATTAGATCTAAGTGTTTTAAGATCTAAGTAAAAAGATTACTACAGCTATCCAGACAATTATCTCCTTATCTGGCAAATTTTTGTCTTTTTCAGATGCACTGGCTCCAATGTAACCTTCATCTTTGACTTTGGGGATGGAACCAAGGTGACCTTAGAGGGATACCGCTACCCATCCTATTCCAAGAGATCCGTGACTCACGTCTTCAACAAAAGTAAGTTGGTTTAAGAAAGAAATTAATACTCAGCTAAGCTGAACAATGTTGTCATTGTGCATGCGTTTAACAATACAAATCATACAGTATGTTCAGGAAAATGGATGCTTTATGGTAAATTCTTAAATTGATAAAAATATATTTTATTTTTATATACATGTATTAATCCTTTCTATATATATTGGGAGATTCTTTTGCCTCAAATAGTACTCTAAATATTTGATCAGTTTTAAATTTAAAGATTCATCCTTAATGCCCATCACTGCAAATAATATTTGGTTTTGCTTATGAATCAAGCAATTCATGAACTTTTTGTTACTTTATAATAATAATATATATAATATCGGAAACAATGTTCAATCAATCATTTTCTTCGTTCCTTCCAGCTGGGATCTACGAAGTGGGGGTGGCGGCCGTCAATGAGTTGGGGGAACAATATGTGCAGTTGGAGGAGCCCTTCTACGTGCAAATCCCCCCGCTTGACCTGGCCATGGAGGCCCGCTCCACATACATCCAGTTTGGGGACGTGGCCCAGTTTAGCGCCACTGTGGCTGCTGGTACTAATTTGACGTTCAGTTGGAAGCTGGATGATGAGACAGAACTTATTGATGCAGGTAGGTCTCATTTATTAGTTCTCTTTCTTTCTTTTTTTCTTTCTTTGTTTCATTCTTATTTTCTTTCTTTCTGCTGTTTTATCTTTCTTTCTTTCTGGTGTTCTTTCTTTCTCTCGTTCTTTCTTGATTTATTTATTTCTGTCCTGCTTTCTTTCATTCCTACCTTACTTGATTGGAACTTTCTAAAAACATTTTTAAATGTTTGTTCAAATGGAACCTGATTTTATTATACTTTTCTATAGTTTACATTTACACAAATGATTTTGAATGACATCAATTGTCTAATGTTAAATCTGTCTGGCCAGGTATGCACATCAAACATCTGTACAGACACATCGGCAAAGAAAACATTCAAGTCACTGCAAAGAATCGCGCAGGAGAACTGTCTGCATACACAAGTGTTGCGGTGTTGGAGAGAATCACAGGTCAGGTGACATTGGGGGCAAAATATGGGTAAACCTAGACTGACGTGTCTTGTGCTGTATAATAAAAATATTATATTAAAAATCATTGTCAAAGAAAGTTTTATTTATTAACTTATTAACTTGCTGTTGAAAGATTGGAATGAGAAGAATAGCAGTGAAAATGTAAGAGTGAAGATACATGTTATTCATATCATTTTAATATAACTTGTTTTAGATTTATCTAATAAAAATATTTACGATAGAAATTGTCAAATGAGAAATCTTTTATTTATTACACATACCACAATGTTTTGTTCTTTACCGGGCACATGTATGTGCTTTCATGTTGTGAACCCCTGCCTTTATTCCTATTCTTTAATTGTATTGACATTTCAAGTACTAGTTACAAAGTTTTAAATGAGTTCATCTCTTCTATGTTTGCCCATCTGTCGGATGCAACTGTGGTGAGTGAATGGAATCTTGATTGGAGGAACACATTTTTGCATTCTGTTTATACTATATTTATTCCATATTTATATTACTGTATTAGTATTAGTATTACAATTCAATTGCAGTGAGTGTGTACCGTCCATAACATGAAATTTCTCTCAATGAGATAAGGAATTGTATCTTATCTCTTATCTAAAAATGGAACTTTTTAAACTTTATTTCGACACCCAAGGTAATTAAAGCTGTATTTTTTGGAACTTTAGGAAATGATAAATTGCTCATGCTGTTGTGTACTATTTAGTACTATTTAAACCGCTACTGAGCACCCCCGGGTGGATAGATTCAGCGCTATATAAATTGATTTTATTATCATTATTATTATATCTTATCTTGCCAGATGTCAGCCTCAGCACGCAGAGCACCGTAGTCATCCTGGGGGAACCCACCACATACCACGCTTCCATCTTCCCCCCATCCGCGGCATACGGGGCCTGGTTCGAATGGGAGCTTCCGTCTCGTAAACCTGTCACCAAGACAACCGTCGGCAACTGTACCTACCTTCATCCCGTATCTGGCCGGTAAGGACATGAGAATACCATATTATTATGTGCACTGCCTTTTAAGAATGTGAGAATACTGCCTTGTCACTGTAAAATATATGTTTCAATATTTTCAATTCAACACTCTTTATCTATCCCAGAAGCTCAATAATATGCAGCACACAGTTATATCAATACATTTATTCAGTAATACAGTTTACATAGATATCATTATTGTTTAAGGAATTTTATACTGATAATCATACTTCATAAGATCATAACAAATTACTGGTGATATGAAATAAATTCTTAGTGTGGTTTTAAAATCGTCGAAGATATGTGGTTGAGAGAGTTAGGATGCCGGAGAAAAGATGCATGTTATTACGTCTTTAGTATGAGGTGGTCTTTATTCGGAGGTGTGCTATTGGGAGGTTTAATTGTACTATGGATTTTATGATTATACATATATTATTACAAATCTGTTTCTAGACATATTATTGATAAATAATCAAAAATCGTTAAAACTCATTTCCCAGGTACCACGCCAAAGTGACAGCCGCCAACCACTTGAAGGTCACAGCTTCTGCCTCCTTTGAAGTGTTTGTCGTGTCGCGGATCAAGGGCCTGAGCATCTCCGTGGAGGGGGACTTGGTGGTGGATGCGACGCTGCACCTGATGGGCCACTTCTGGGCGGGAGACTTCACCGTCCTCACCTGGCAGTTTGGGGACGGCTCGCCGCAGGTCGTCATCGACAATTCTATGACCGAGCCTGGAATGCCTGTCAAGAAAAGCGTCGTCCATACTTATAAAACGTAAGTGTTATACGGTAGAGCCTCTGAATAAGGACCACCCATTTTGCAAAGCCAAAGTGGTCTTTAGTGGGAGATGGTCTTTATTTGGAGGGGTGCTATTGGGAGGTTCTACTGTATTTCTGTTCTTGGGAGGGGAGAGTGAGGGGAGAGTGACTGGACAGTGGTCCACTTATAGAATGCTCAAGGCGCATAACAACTCTCATTCTTTTTACACATAAAAGTATTAGCTTTACATGTAGATCTAGTCTAAAAATTGCAATTTTATAACGTCAAAGAAATGTAATTTAATGGATAAGTCATGTATATTATTATGAAAATTACTATGATATACTTTATATGTCTCGACGTAGGAGTTTAATCTAAATCAAGTACCTAGATAGCTCATAAAATATGTGAATTGTGCAGTCAATAGTCAATTAGTTTCATCTGATTATTTAAAGTAGGAAATCGATTTCAATTTCTATTACAGTAGAATCTTTGAATATGGACCACCTATTTTGCAAAACAACAGTGGTCTTTAGTGGGAGGTGGTTTTTAATCAGAGGTGTTTTATAATATAGGTCCACGTAGTAAACCGTCATAGAAAAATTGACCTTTAGTGGAAGGTGGTCCCCATTTGGAGTGGTGCTATTAGGAAGTCTTTATTCAGAAGTGTTTTATATAGGCCCACGTAGTAAACCATCATAGAAAAATCGGTCTTTAGTGGGAGGTGGTCCTTATTTGGAGGGGTGCTATTAGGAGGTTCCACTGTATTCCTACTCTTTGACTTGGTGTTGTTTCCAGCGTTGGAGAGTACCTGGTCACCCTGAAGGCCCAGAACCCCATCAGCACGCAGACGGTTATCAAGCGGCTCTTTGTCCTTGACCGACCTCGCCACATCCCGGAAGTCAGCATCTTGGGCTCCAGGACATTGGACGATATACATCTGGTAAGACTAGCCTGTTGATTAGTCACTAATAATAATAACAATAATGATAATGATAATGATAATGATAATGATAATGATGATGATAATGATAAATTATATCATTCTTCAAAGTATCAATTCTAATATATACTCTGCAAGACACCTAAGACACATAAGTCTAGGTCTACCATGACTGTTATATTTTATTTATACTGAAAAATACAAAAGTTTATACCATCTTTTCTGCCTTTAAGATTTCTTGCTTTGATTTTGTGTTCCTCAGCTTGAATTCACATATTCAGAACCAATTCACATAGAAGCCGAGTTGAGTGGCAACTATAGCATCACGTCCCAGGTCAAGTTCAAATGGACTGTCCTTGACCCCATCACTCATCGGACGGTTCTGATCGACTCGCCTCCGATGGAGAAATATGATGTTCTGAAATGCCCCTCCCTCATTCTGCGACCGGGAACGCTGAAAGTGGGATTTTACCACGTCAAACTTCACGTGAGTTAAAGATTGATTTCTTTGTCATCTAGTGAACAGAAAGTTGTCTTTTAGGAGATATTATTTAGTTGAAGAATGAAACAGGTTGAAGAGGAGGAGTAGGAGGAGATTAAGGATTATATATGAGAAGGAGTAGTAGGAAGAGGAGGTGGATGAGGAGGAGGATGAGGAGGAAGAAGATTAAATACGAGGTAAATTGTGAATAAGAGTAACAATATTTTCTCCTCATATATATCCATATAACCAGACAATTAAAACAATTCTTATCTTTTTCTTTCTCATTCAATTAATAAGCAAGACAAAATAATATTATCCTACCGTTCATATTCATTCATTCGTGCAATATTATCATCTTATCTTATCTCATCTCATCTTTTCTAGGTGGATCTGAACGGAACGAGCATAAGGGTGTACTCCGAATCTCAGGCCCAGCTGCATATCATTAGGAGCCCCCTGGTGGCGTCCATCTTTGGCGGCCTTTATCGGCAGGTTGGCATCAACGACACGGTTCAAATTGACGGCAGTGGGTCTCACGATGCCGATGACCATGAGACACTGCTCAGGTGTGTATTGGTGCTATTTTATACAAAAATAAGCATAGTTGAGACACAGCTTAGGTGTGTATTGGTGCTATTCTAGACAAAACCAAGCATAGTTGAGACACAGCTTAGGTGTGTATTGGTGCTATTCTAGACAAAACCAAGCACAGTTGAGACACAGCTCAGGAGTGTATCAATGCTATTCTAAGCTAAAAAGGCATAGTTCCTTCAAGGCCGGTTTCTGGACTATATGAGCTGGTGCTTATCCCCAGTTTTTGTGACTTGAAGTGGAATGAGATAACACCACCTTGAGAAGATGCCCCAGATTTGTTATTATTTTTATTAATAATATTATTATTATTATTATTATTATTAATATTATTATTATTATTGTTATTATTATTATTATTATTATTATTATTATTATTATTATTATTATTATTATTAATATTATTATTACATGTATTAGTATCTACATTATACAATGAACTAATTGATAATATTATTTTGTCTTCATGGCCCGTTCCAGGTTCCAGTGGCAGTGCCGGCCCTCCAGTGCCCTGGGAGATGAGTGCTTTGCGTCTGAGACCCGCAGGCCTTGGATGAACTCGTCTTCCCTCATGTTCCCGGCATCTTGGTTGACCCCAGTCTTCCAGGAGTTCCTCTTCAATTTGACCGTCTGGCGACTCGACAGTGGCAGCCAGATTGGCCCCATGCCGCGGGAGGTAGCCAACGCGAGCCAGCTAATTCATGTCATGAGCTACTCCCACGCCATTCCGTAAGTTGCTTTCAATTTTCGCTCGTATATAAATGGAAAAATATTCATTTGCTATTATATATTTCTTTTATTCGGTTTTCTTCATCTTCTTCTTCTTCACCTTCACCCTTTCCTCCTCCTCTCCACCATCTCTTCTCTTTCTCCATCTCTCCATGGCTTTTCTCCTTATTTTCATCTATTTCATTTTCTTCCTTCTTCTTATACTGATACTCTTGGCATGCAATGGATTTTGAGTCATGTTGAATTAAAACTTCATTTAGTCTACAACCCTTTGTTTTACAGATCTTTTATACTTGTTTTTCCACAGGGCCCTAAACCCTAGGGTTACCCTTTACTCACCTCCACAAAATGCTTTACATTCATTTGAATTGTGACCTTGTTGTTTCTCCTCATTCATCCAGGATTTCCCTTGAGTGCGTTCAATGCCGGAGAAACACGGTCAACTCGCACCACAAGATCTCTCTGCGTACGCACATCCCCAACGGCTGGCGGGGAGAGGTCACCTACGAGTGGCAGATCTCCATGATTGCCGGAGACGACGTCTTCGATTTTGACACGGTTGTCCCGGACGCCTGCCAGAATGCGAGTGGCACCATCAGCTTCCTGAAGCACGGAGATGCCAATCTGGCCAACTCTCAGGGAGCAACCTCCAATGGGCTGAAGAGTGCTGATGGGATAGGTACGTTCAGTAATGTTGAAATATCTATTTACAGTCTTTGGTATGTTATACATTGTAGTTTACTAAATGATATCTTGGAGGTCCTGGATATTTTTCTCTTCTTCTCTTTGTATTTGGCTAGTCTCTGTTCCATAGGGGTCTGGGTTGTTCTCTCTCTATTTTATTAATAGTTATAATCATAATTTTTATTTAAATCCAAGTGATTCCTTAATTTATTACAATGCTTTTTTTAATTGCTAGAAAAATGGCACATGTTTGGAGTCAAGAATCGTTTCCAAATACTAAATTCTGAATTATTCTTTTTTAATTGAAAGATGAGGAAAGAATATTTTGAGCTCTTTTTGATCTTGAATATGTATTATGTTATTATAATGCAGTGTTAATATAAATTAAAAACCCTTAAAATTGTTTTTACTTTATTGAGGTTTCATATCCATTAAATTAATGTAAAGAAGAATTTGGAAAGGTTTATTAATTTCTCATTTCTTCTCCTTTCCTATTCTATTGCAAGATTAAAAGATTATTCATTCATTTCCCTTTATCCACCACAGGTCTAAAGCCCAAATCTGCTGCCAAACCTGTTTTGATTCTTGAGAAAGGAAAAATGGGTAAAGGTAAGTCATTTCAGTTTCTCTTTCAAATATTTTCTTAGTACAAATGTACTTGCATCACGACTGGCTCTCTTAACCTAGACTAACGTGTCTTGAGGAGTATATTATTATATAGAATGAATACAGAAGAATGATATTGTATAATTATAATAAATCATCCACACAACAAATAAGTCTAGGTTTCTGGAACTTACCTATCGCAATTTTAATCCATTTTTACTTTAAAATCATCCCTATTTTACCTGTATGCTATTTTCTTTATCCTACCCTTTATTGGAAAGAGAATAGAAATATAATATGTTGAGACAATGTTGGAGCCAGTCATAAAAGCCTGGAAAGGAAGGTTTAAACTTTTTAATGAGCCACTAAAACGGGTTGCCATAAAATTAATATAAAAGATGATAATATAATCCCTGGGCCGTAAAGTGGTTGAGAGTCTTCCAGATATAATGTGGTTGTTACGTGGTTGTTACATGGTTGCTACAGGGTTGTTACAGGGTTGTTATGGGATTGTTATGTGGTTGTTATGTGGTCCCATGAACATAAGACCTAATCAATAAAAACCATCTCCATTTCTCTTCTTTTAGATAGGTATTTGTCCTCTATATTATGTATTACTGATTCTTTTTTTGCAATGCTATTTGGAGTCTCTTGAAGGAAAGAACACATTTGAATATGCATGTAAAATGATAAAAAGTAAGTAAGTCCCTTCAAGGATATGAGACCTATTGAGCTGGAGCTTATCCCCAGTTTCTGTGGCATGAAGCGGAATAAGTATTCACCCCTTTGAGAAGACGCCACTTTCTCGCAGATTATACTTTCCCAGCATGAACAGTATTGGTGATGGTACCCACTTGGCACTTGGATGTAGTGATGAAAAAGGCGTTAAATGCCTATCCCAAGGGCACTACACCAGACCGATGTCAATGGGTTTCGAACCCACAATCATTTCATCAAGAGTCTAACGCACTAACCAGACTAACCACTTTGCCATTATGAATATAATGTATCGGTATTATATTTCCAATGTTTGTTTCTTTCTGTAGATGCAAGAGAGGAATTGAGGTCGAAAAACTTTGGAGGAGATGAAGAGCGGGAATCACAAGGTATGCTTTTAAATGCAAAGTCTGATATGATCAGATGTTTGAGATTTTATGCTCAAATCATTATATATATTATTAATTTCTGTTTTTCATATACATGTGTATTTACATTTATATATTATCTTTACTTAGATTGTCAGACCCTTTGATTAAAAATACGAAGGCATTGTAAAATACTAAAATGCAGTTTCTTTTTTATAATGTGCACCATGGACGTTTTAGGTAAACCTAGATTTACGTGTCTTGTGGAATATTTGTTATATAAAATGTTGTCCTTCAAGGTATCGATTCTTTATAATATAAATGATATAAACTCCAGATACACATAGGCCTAGGTTTACCCATTTTGAAACAACGCAATATTGAGGACAAATAGCTAACTCATTAACTGAAAATCGTTTTAAGTTTATTGGTTTGCTTTTCTGTGTTTCAAATCTCTTATTTACACTTTAAAATATTATTATTTTTTGTTTTTGTTCTAGCAAGGCTTAATAATATGTCTTGCCAACTTTATTTTTAACATAGCTTTCATCCTTCTTTCTCCTGTCAATAGATTACTTCCCAGATGTGTCGGAGGATGAAACTGGAGGCTCCATACCTTTTCCTCACTTTGTCATCGCTGAAGGAAACTCTGGTTCGGGAATTCGCAATATTGGTGAGTAAATGTTCATCAATGCCTATCACCCTAAGCTTCCATATCTATTATGACGTATCAGCTCTCACCCCTATGGGTATAACTTATAAGCCAGTATCAAAATATTGTAGTATTATTTGTTCCCTCTTCAAGGTTTTGTTGTCACCCTTTAGATAGTCTTTATCATTCCCCAGGCTATACAGTGTAGACCTAGCATACGCCTAAACTTAAGGGTGACCTACAATAATAACCACATTTATCCTACGGCAGTAAAAGAGAATTTATAAGTGTGTTTTTTTATTGAGAGTAACTAACCCTGATGGTCAGGCTTACTATATCTGGTACTTTTTCTTTTATTTTCGTTCTTTTTTTTATTATTATTATTTTTTATAATTAATTATAAATATCTATGAATGTTTTGATTGACATGTACATTCTATAAAATAATAATAACAACCATAATAATATGTGAACCAGATCTGGTACTTAATACAAATGGATTTTCAACAATATTCTGTTTTGTTTTCTTGTGGTGCAGGAGGACCTCTGACAGACCCCATGGAGGTTCCCGGGGAGGGAAGAGTACGAGATGTCAATCGTGAGTTCCATTTCATTCTTTAAATCATAAGATAAGATATGGTAAGATAAGAAAAGATAAAAGATAAGATACACCTTATTAGCTCATTCAGAGAATGACATGTCACTCTAGAAATACCTTATTCATTTATTGATTGATATATTTATTGGTGTTATTATTATTATTATTATTATTATTAATATTATTATTATTATTATTATTATTATTATTATTATATATATTATTATTAATATTATTATTATTATTATTATTACTGTTCTTCTTATTATTATTATCATTATTATTAATATTATTGTTATAATTATTATTATTATTATTATTATTATTAATATTATTGTTATAATCTTTGATCTGAAGGTATTGGCGATAAGATGCCAGAGCCAGAGGAAGAGAAATCAGTTCCAACCTGCGACATCATGTGCA
>JAUEKV010345169.1:0-10488 GCA_031833985.1 Ancula gibbosa
AGACCCACATTACTTTCATTTTATTGATTGTTTATTCAGGATTAGAGATACCAGTCTTCGTTTCATGGCCTGATTGATAAAAGTCTTGAATGTCCTTAATTTATTTTGAAACTGATTAACCACACATTCACCAAAATAAGTTATTAAAAGCCTGCAGATTAGATGATTATAATACTACAGTTTCTCTAAATAACATAATATCATTATGTTGTCACTAATATCAGGTTAAATTGAGAGATATTCTGCTTAGATTTGCCATCTTGAAAGCTATTTCATTTGTAATTTGTAGAATATCTGCTGTGTTTTTATTTCGTCCATCCCTATACTAACTATATTAAAAGATATTGTTTCTTCCTATTTAAGGTGTGGTCATTGCAAATCTCTTGCTCCAGAATGGGCCAAAGCAGCAACTGCTCTGAAGGTAAGAGTGTTGAATCTAATTCATTGTCTTATATATATATCTTACTTTCTCTCTTTTCACTTTCTTTTTACTCTTTCTTTCTATCCTTCTCTATATTATTTATTTTGTGTCTTTTAACCTGGTGGTCTCCAAACAGATCACATCTAAGCCAAGAGAACTTTTGTTTCTGAAAAAATTGATTCCAAGATTGTTGGAATAGCTTGTTTTTGAAGAAAGTTATGAGATTTTAGTGGTCATGGAGCAATAATTGGTGTAATTGAATTTTTTTTTAAGTAAAGTAGGGAGTACCCCATACTCGTTTTAATGAGCGTTGAGGAATTAGGAGTACAATCCTGATCTTTTAGGCAGATTGTAAAATGTGGTAGTTTGCCATTGCATACCACACCGACTTTACTTTCGCTTAGTCTGAGCTTCCCGAACGGCGAACGCTAGTCAGCCGCTCTACCAACTGAGCTAACGGGCTACTCAATGATAATCAGGGTGAAAATAAGAATGGTGGAATGTTTTTATATCATATTTTTTACAAATCTATAAATCTGTTACTAATTACTTGCTTTCTGTACCATGAATTTAGTCCCATTCTTGTGTTTTGTGTTGCTGTGCGCCATTTGATTGATTGGTTGACTTTCCCGTCTTTCCCAGGGAGTTGTCAAGGTCGGAGCCGTGGACGCTGATGCTCACCAGGGCCTAGGCAGCCAGTATGGCGTTCGGGGATTCCCCACCATTAAGGTCTTCGGAGCAGACAAGTTTAAGCCCACCGACTACCAAGGTCAGTTTTGCATGATGACATCTTTATTTCTGGACACTCTATAGTTGACCGTCACAGAAAAATCGGTCTTTAGTGGGAGGTGGTCTTTATTCAGAGGGGTGCTATCGGGAGGTTCCACAGTATTACGAATAGATATTGCATCATTTTTACTATTTCTTTGTAAGGGGTATAATTTGGGAGCACGATGCGTCAGTAATATGGATATAATCTGATGCGCAGGTTTATGATTAACACATTTATATGCTTCCTATGTTGGTTTTTTATTGATTTGATTTATTGTGTATCAGTTTTAATTTTAGAGTGTTGGAGGGTACACATTGTATCTATAGCCTTTACTGGCGTCTTTATAAATTTTGAGACAATTCGTTTCTTATCTCCATAGAACTTACTCTATAAGTGTTAAATAAAAGTGTCTTCCTAAAATATTGAATCTCATTTTAAAACATTCTTTTCTTTATCTAATCCTGAAATGTGTGTGACAGGTGGTCGTACTTCAAAGGATATCATCAACGGTGGTCTTGATGCAGCCAAGAAAATGGTCCTAGCCCGCACGTCTGGCGGAGGAGGCGGAGGAAGTCAGAGTGGTGGAAGCAGTGGAAAGGGCAAAGGAAAGGTAACTCCTCTTGATTCTAAAGTTTCATGGGTTCGATCCTTGCTTTTCTGGATCTGGCTTTACTAAGTGCTACATCTATATTTTGCGTTTTGTGTAGAGCTATGATTTACGGATTTGAGTTTTAAAATGATCATGTTTTGTTATCTAATTTCGTGAAGGCTGTACGACTGGAGATATATTCAATTGTACATTGTTTAGAGTTAAATTATGGTGAAAATAATATTTGCTCTAAAGTTTTGATTTTAAATTTACATGGAGTCATCGCCTTCCTATGCTCCTGATCTTCTAAACTTTGAATCTTTGTTTTCTGTGATTTTGTTATGTACTATAAAATAAATGATCCATTACTATACTATGTTTCACTTTGGTCTTTTCAGGAGGAGGATGTGGTTGAACTGACGGACGCCAACTTCGAGTCCCTGGTGCTGAATAGCGACACCATGTGGCTGGTTGAGTTCTTTGCCCCTTGGTGTGGCCACTGCAAGAGCCTCGAGCCTCACTGGAGGGACGCCGCTACCGAGCTGAAAGGCAAGGTCAAGGTCGGAGCTCTGGACGCCACAGTGCACACTGTGATGGCTAGCCGATATGGAGTGAGTGCCTTCACTTTCTTTTGCCAGCGTCTTAACTGTCTTCTTACCACTGAGAGGGAATAAAGTCAAGGTTCAAACAATTTATTGACATTAGAGATAACTCTCAACTAAAGGGACTGAGCAAGAATAAAACGTAATGGCGAGGGCTTCTATTTGATATTATTATATCACTGAGAGGGAAATATAGTGTCCGGTAATGAATTGATTAGTCAAACAGATAATCCTTATTTGAGCTTTATAAATGACAGAGATAAAATGAAGAAGAAGAAGAAAAAAGAATCCAGGTCTCAGACAAGAATCAGAAGTGCATCGTGATGTTATTGTTAGCCACATATAAACCTGCCATCTCGAGTAGTGAGATGAGCTCACTAGCAGCTCAGCCATGCATGATGTTCCCCAAGTATTAAAGCGCTTAGAGCTTGTATCCTAACGAGATAGGGCGCTAAATAAAAGTACACTGTTATTATTATTATTATTTTCAAACCATTTTCGAGTCACATTTCAAATTCTTCATTAACAAATGTTTCACATAGATTTTGATAAATAAAATGTATTTTCCTTTTGTAAATGTTTCGCATAGATTGATAAATATTTACCTTTTGTTCAACCTTCCCAAGATTCAAGGCTTCCCCACCATCAAAATGTTCCCATCCGGCAAAAAGGATGGCGAATCTGTGGACTACGACCAAGGGCGAACTTCACCCGATATTGTCCGCTGGGCGTTGGAAAAATTGGCAGAGAATGTCCCAGCCCCAGAGGCTGTGCAGGTAAGCTAGGGGCGAACGATGTTGGTTCCATTGATGCAGCATGCGCTTTGTAAATGTGTATCCTGTCCCCGTCACCTTTCTCCCTGTTCTTCTTCAGACTCCTTATTTTCTTCTTCTTCTCGTTCACCGACTCGTTATCTTCTTCATCTCGTTCACGGACTCCTTATTTTCTTATTCTTCTCGTTCACAGACTCCTTATTTTTACTTCTTTCTTTATGTCTATGACTGCTATTGCTGCTACTGCTTTGTCTTTCGTTTTTTTCTTCATTTTTTTTTAATTGTCATTCTCAGTCCAGTTCTATGTTGTATAAGAATTGAATTCCAGGTATTAAATATATTATTTTTATCTCCCTTCTTCTTGTCTTACCTTTCCTTATACATCCTACCCTCACCATACACAATCACATACACTCTTAAAGTTAAACATTCACATGTACACAGACAAACCCTACCCATCTCAGAAGATATCCTGGTTGCTTCTCAGATTGATCTTATTTAATAGATCAAAATTGTTCTTTATCTTTCTTCCACTTCATTCTATTGTACCGGAAGATTCTAAAAAGATATGTTAGCCCTTCACCAGCTTCCATTCGTTAATATGATTCCGTACCCTTCCTTATCTTATCTTATCTACCCCTTCCTTTACATCATTGAGGAATCTTGTCATCATGTTTCCATTCGTTAATATTATTCCATATCCTTCCATATCCTTTCTTATCTCCCCCTTCCTTTAGATCACTGAGGAGTCTTGTCATCAAGTTTCCATTCGTTAAAATTATTCCATATCCTACCATATCCATCCTTTTCTCCCCCTTCCTTTAGATCACTGAGGAGTCTGTCATCAAGGACGCCTGTGACAGCAACCAGCTGTGCATCGTCTCTGTCCTGCCTCACATCTTGGACTGTGACGCATCCTGCCGCAACAACTACATCGCCACTCTGAAGCGGCTGGGAGAGAAATACAAGAAACAGCAATGGGGGTAAGGGTGTGGCGTCAACTAGGCATATGTTGAATATATGTATATGTACCTGTTTAGAATTATAGGTAACAATAAAAAAAACTTTCAGAAATTAAGCTTTTCCGTTACAGTTCCAGGATCAGTATCATGAATATAATAAGGTCATCTTTCCCAGTTTCATGATCAGTTATACCAATAATGATGAAATAATTTTTTCTGTCCTGATTTTAGTATCAGTATCATGAATAAAACTACCTTTTGATTAATAACTTTTTTAAAATAACGTCATCATGGTCTATTTCTGTTCTAATTTTAATGTTACAAGTTAATCCAAAGCAGCAATGTTCCTTTTATTTAAATATTCATACTGCGGGAAAACTGACATATGTTCATAGCGAAGTGATTTTCAGCTCCCTTTTGAGCGCTCACCTAGTGGAACGAATCATAGGTGACCCCTTTTCCACTTCAAAAAATCAGCGTGTCTTAGATACGAGATTGCTCCTAACAGATTGCACTGCTCTTTTCTATCATTTTTTATTCATAGACATTGTTGTTCAGTTTCATTAAAAAAAACATGTTTTAAATGTATACTGAAACTACATGTCACTATAAACCTGTATTACTAATCAGTAGACAACCAAGATTCGAAATGGATCTTCGAGGCCTAAATTTTATGTCTAGAATCTTTATATAAGGTCTATAACTAATTCTGAAGAGGTCTGCGTATATTTGAGAAGTATTTTTTACATATTATGTGCTTTAGCAGTCTTGGTTAAGTGACAGTCCATCTATGTAAATACGTATCATGTTTTATCCGAGTAAGTTTGTATCAATGAGCTACACTGTCTCTAGACCTAGGGCGCTGCCATCTTGGAACAGGAAGTATGATAACGTCAGAAGCGCTCAAAGGGAGTGGAAAACCGCTTCGCTATGGAACACATCTCATGTATATCCGTAATTGGGATATTGTGTCAACGCATTAAAAAACAATAAAAGGTCCCTAGTAAGGTCTTAGATCAAATTATGTGGTTTTCATTCTACTTAATAATAATAATAATGAACATTTTTATAGCACTCTACCCCACTCAATGAGCAAGCTCTCTGCGCTTTACACGATTACTTGACACGATATCCCTGGTATAGCCATATTGTCTTTATTGTTCATGTAAAATGGCCCTGACTGTAATTTCTTCCTGTTGGCCTCCTGTAGATGGGTGTGGTCAGAGGCTGGTCAGCAGACAGACTTGGAGGAAAGCCTAGACATGGGTGGATTTGGATACCCGGTAGGTTTTAGCCCTTGACTGTGTTTATAAACTAACGTAGCTTTTTTTGCTTCATTTAAAAAAAATTGTCCTCAGGCTTTTATCGTTTCGATTTACTTCTCTTTTTCATTTATTACAGTTCCCATTTGATTTTTACATGACAGTAATTTGTATACATCTATCGAATTTTGTCAAGTAATTTTATTATTTTTATGCTTTTACTGAAATGTTCTTCTATTCATTCTATGCTTGAAGAGATATTCTTTTAAAGTGTCATTTTAGACTATTTTAATAATCAAATACATCAAATCTGTAAATTTTTAATCAACTTTAATTTATTAAAAAAATCTGTTATACTTTGTAATTATCTTTTCTTTGCCGTCTCTCTTTCACTATCTTTAGGCAATGGCTGCTGTCAATTCCAGAAAGATGAAGTTCTCTCTCATGCGTGGATCTTTCTCTGAGACCGGCATCAACGAATTTTTGAGGTGAGTCTTGCATTTGCACCAACAATGTCAGTCATTGAACATTTGTTACATTTTTCTCATGACATCGTGTTAGAGAAGAATGATATATATAACAAAGCATAGAGAAATATTAAATGAGCGTTTCTTGTTCTTTTAAATAATAACATCTTTATCTTTATCACAAGGACCGTGATCAGATATGAGTAAGTCTTTTTACAATCATATTGATGGACTGCTTAGTAATGGATAGGAGGGGAATCATGTATTTGTGAATTGTTATTAAAAAACAGCATATGAACTTCGAGGCCATCCTTCTCCGTGACAGGGAAAAATATATTGCATCCACAATGATTGGATTCGTTGCACATATTATTACAAAATAGGAAAAAATGTGGCTGATTTTCATTGTTAAATTAAATAAAATTTGAAAATTTAATTCAATTCTCGTCACCCTGTTGACTTTTTTTCCCTCATAAGTTTCTTATTCACATTATATCCTAACGATCTAGGGTAATTCAGTAAATTTATTTATTTAGAAAAGTTAGTTGTTTGTTCATATATCCGTATATTAGCTATTCAATAATTCTATGTATTCATCTAGCTGTGCTGTTTATGATTGCCCCTTGGGGACGAATTAATATAGATTATACATGTAGTTGAAATTGACAATTTATTTGTGGTTGTCACAGGGATCTATCGTTTGGACGGGGTTCCACTGCTCCTTTGAAAAATGCCAAGCTGCCCACCATCCAGGCCCAAGATCCTTGGGACGGAAAAGACGGACAGGTAACCACTGTTTAAATTCTCAGCTTGATTTGTTTCTGCATAAATGTATTTCCTTTTTTTCCTTTGGTATGTTGTATTCTAAGAGCTTTAGTTCCAGTTTGTGTAAAAACATTGAGATTGTCTAAGAGGGAGGTTGAAGAATCTCTTTTCCCTAACTGTTCTTTCTATAAAGAATACTTTTTTGACTTTCTGAATTGTAATAAATTGCATTTATATAAGCATTTAACCCCAATTTAAACCATGAATTTACTATTTTTTCCTCTAAAACTGATGAATGTGAATGTCATGTCTTGGATCTTAAGTATAATTATTGTGCATTATACACTGTTAGACCAAAAATTTTGTGATTATTTAAGATTTAGTATATATTTTTTTGTTTCTGGTAAAGACAGGGGGATATTTTTAAATTTATTTTTCCTTCATCTTTTCCTCAATCAGATGCCTGAGGATGAAGACATTGACCTGAGCGACGTTGACCTTGACGACATGGATAAGGACGAGTTATGAGGATTGAGGAGTCGTTCCTTGTCTAGACCTTTTAATGTTCATTGTTTTCAGCATTCTGAATGGGCAGTCTATTGATTCTGTTATTTGCCTGGAAGCGTCATTCATTATTTCCAGCCTTGTCACATCAAGCTTATTCTTTTAAAGTTCATCGTTCATTTCTTCTTTCGACTAGGTCTGCTGCTTAAATTTTTTATTCAATTTTTTCACCGGTTGTTGTTTTTTTTTAATTTAGCATTCGAGTTACAAAAACCTAAGTGATATTCACGGTTGAAAGTTGATAATCTATTTGAAATTGATTGGTTCAGTGTACTGCCATATAAATAAGTCTCATATTCTACCATTCGTATGAAAAGGGTTTTGGTCACCACAGCTGTTGTGTTTCTCATTTCATGTCCAAATCATCGTTGGCTGCTTACTGTGTCTTGCTGGGTGCAGGACTTTTTGTTCCTGGTACGATTCAAATTAATGATTCATCATATCTTATTATTATTATTATTATGATATATATATATATATTTAGGATAAATGTGAAAAAAGCATGTCATTTCTTGAAACTAAAATGGAAGTTATATGACTAGCATATCTGAATGGTGGTCCTATCTCATCAAAATCGCAATGGTGAAACACCATACATGAATGTTAGTTCATATTTGTCAGATGTTTTACATGATGGATGAATGAGACTGAATAAAGGCGATGTATATATGCTGTCATGTGTGTCTGGTATCGTAATAATATTTCCTCTCAATGTTTGAGAACGAGAATGTATGTATTTATAGAGTCGATGGATAATTTTATTTTTCTACATGTGAATGGAGATTTATAAAAATAGTGGAAAGTGAACTTTGACCAAGGGACATAGCAGGCAACAGGTTTTTGAGTGATAAAATGCATGGAGATCATTTGAGAAATGTTTTGATTGGATGCAAGCAATGATTGTTGAAATATATTGGCGTGTGTACGCTTTAGTCAGCATCTTAACCTTGCACCGAGTTGTAATGTCACTAGCTTAGAACCTGAACTTTACATGAGTGATTTAACCCCTTGTCTCAGCATCCCATGCGATCAAGAAAGCAGCATAAAAACAAAGAACGCAATACAGAATAGATGAGTTATTGATAAAGGGAATTGAAACGAAAGACTGAGCCGCGGTATTCCCACTTGAACTTTGTCCCGTTTTCAATTATCTCCATTTTCATGATTAATTGCAAGTTATATTTTTATATAGATTCTATATAAAACAAAGCCAAAAAATATTTTTTTCTTTTGATCTGAACCACCACTGTAGATTTGAAATCCATGTGATTGAATGTAAAATAAACAATCCACTAAATCATGAAAACTTACTTTGTCACTTTCAAGATGTGCTTGTTTGTACAACTCATTCCTTACTTGGTGATTTTGAAGGTTATGGTGAATTGTCGGATGAAGTGAGGAGGGAAGAGACAACTGACGAGCGATAGTGAGAGAAAGAAGAGAGTGTGAGTGAAAGACAAATGCATGTTAGACCTCCTCTGACAAAAAGTAGCATAATAATGTATAACAGTAACAGCAACACACACAAAAACGACCCAAAATTAACTGCTCATTAAAAGTAATAAAAGAAAGATAAAACTAGACAGCCCGAACCGTGCCAAAAGGTGGGTAAGAAATAATGTGCAATCAAATGGTTTTTCTTTAGTTTTTCCTTCTCTTTATTTCCCTTTCGTTTTCTAATAAAGCGGGGGTAGAGGGGGATAAGATAATTGTTCTTGATCCAGGGTTGGAACAATTAAAAATATGGATTTCTTTCTATCGTTGCCATTTCCATATTATCTTTACATTTTGTCAAAGGAGTGTCCAATTTGATTAAGATTTTTGTTTTTGAATGCAGCTTTTGTGGCCTTATGGTGAATTTGTTTTTAATTATTTGTTTAAGTTTGGGTTTTCTCTTATTAAATGATAAATGCTGTTGCTGTTCACTGCTGGCTGCTAGCATGAAAAATATTGTTACACAATGATGTGTTGTTAGTAATATTATTACTATTATTATTATTATTCGAGGATCAATAAAACTGTTGATGTTTAATCATGCTTGGTTAGAGGTTTTTCTTTGACCTTCATTGTTTACCTTCCCGGTTAAAACTTAAACCTGCAGAATATGGGTTGCTATGGCCTCCTGTCTTTGTCTATATACATGTACATACGAACGAATGTCGTCCAAATCATGTTCGCGAATGAATATGAATAAGTCACATGATAATGATATACATTTGTACAACATATTTTTAATATCATCATAAAACATGGCATCATATATTAAAAAAACAGCATTTAAATTTCATTCACATCGGGTTCGTTCTTAGTAGACTAGGACTAGAACGTTCTATGTATATCGTAAACGTTCTATGTATATCGTATTCGTATATACATCTCGATTCCCCGTACTTTTCTGTCAGTCTTGTCCTTGCGGTGCCTCAATTGGATCAAACTGTGGAAGCAAACATCACCAGGGTCAGTCCTCGTGGGCGACATGTCGGTAACCTTAACGTAAGGGCAAAACTGTCGCTCGGCGACGTGAATGGCAAGCAAGTTCCTCTCATCAGGATGTCCAACTTCCGGAATGGACCGTTGACTATGATCTCGTGTCCACAGCTCCCGCACAGACCTTACGTTTGTCAGGACATAAAGGTATAGACAGAAATAAAGTAATAAAGTGCGGTTACCCCGTGTCCACAGGGTCCGTATAGTTTTATACATGTAAAGTGTTATGAAGTGATATTTTTAAATGTGAAGCCTATCGGAAGAGTTATTTAGGCCAAGACCGGCATGTTCAGTGACGACAGCTCACAATCCACCGGTGAAACTCTTCTTTTCTGTCCACACAGACCAGAAAATGTCTGGCATGCTTGACGCCATCTAGACTGCGCGGAAGCCAGAAAAAGTCTGACGTAGCGGTCTGGCTGCTGTGGTCAAGCCTAGTAGTAAAATATAGTGTTGATTGAACACAACCGCGCTTTATCTGTACGGTACGGTCTGTGCGGAGTATGTGAACACGGGCTGTTAACTCGTTGCGAGACCAGCGGGCCGGCTGTCTGTCACTTGGCCAATCATCATGTTGACTGACTGTTGGTCGTCTTTCGTGTGGTCTTTGTGACCTTTGCGATCTGTGTTTGGGCCATGGCCTAGATCTAATCGAAATAAGAGCTGAATATCCGCGTGGCGCGCCGCTGGTAGGAGACTCGTATTCGAATGCTGGCTCGGCGGACGTAGCGCTGGACCTTTTTGGCCGCCACCTGGCGGAATGCGATGTTCATGAAGCCGAAGACGAGCGGGTCCAGCACACTGCTCAGCATCCCCAAGTTCCT
>JAUEKV010348500.1:0-10475 GCA_031833985.1 Ancula gibbosa
GAGAGGAGAGAATCTGGTGTGAATAATAACTGATAGTAGAAGAATAAGATATTTAATAATAAAATACACGATGAGGAATTATTCAAAGAATAGGTAGGTGCTATAGGGTAGAGGGCATAGACACGTTTTAACAACAGGGTCAAGCTAAACGAATCACAAACAAAAATTCAAAGCACTCTATGGATCTTTTTAGAATCACGGGAACTTCACAGCAATGCTAGGGGGAAATGCTGATGATGGCATTGTCACACTGACGAGGGAGAGGACACTTTTTGAAAGCTTGATCTCTAAAAATATTTATCTTCTGCTCTCTGAGAATCACTCCACCCATCAAATTGTTCACCAGTAAAAAATCCCCGATTTTTTGTTACTAATGTTACCCTCCCTCTTTTACCTTTAAAATTGAAAATATCAAGCTACCAACACTTAAATGGCGTGTGGCGATTTCTCCCCTTCAAGAAACGACATGATACATGTATTATATTCAATGCAATAAAACATGTGACTCGTTTATCATCTGCGCTGATATCGCTTTGGACACAAACAGTAAAATTATGCCCCCCGCCCCTCATAACACAGACATTGTTACTCTTGTAACTCCGTTATCTTACTCTCAACTGCGGCTTCTATTTGTAGTATTACACAAATAGTTAAATTATATCACCTGGCTGCATAATGGGAGAAAAGCCACCCCAAAAGCATTGGTGTAGTTGCTCCTCCTCTCCTTGGAAGAGGACAATTCTATCACTATTGTATTATCACATGAGGAGAGGACTCACTATGCAGACAAACGCACGCACACATACAAAAAAGACAAACTCATCATTTTGCTCACAAACTTCCTTCATGTTGGCAATAGAAGAACATATGAGATCAGAACACAAAATAAATGGCACTTTTTCTATATAAATCTGTATTCGATACCACACAGTGTTATTGTTATTACATGTATAGTATTTGATTTATTGACTGTTAGAAATATTTAATTTCATCAGTCTTTAATAATGCCCACATCTTCCTATTGTGAATAATAATAATAATAATATTATTCACTTCATCTTTATAACTATTGTTCATCGCCTGTTGTTAACATTACTACCCAGGAGTAATTTATTCTCTCATTTTGAGATCTCGGCATCCTTCAAGGAAAGATAAAACTGGTTCAATCACACCATTATCCCTGCATTGGCAGTATGAAGGCATTAAATCGTCAAAATACTCAAAATACAACCTTTATCCAAGCAGCAGAACTATGCAACACACAGTGACACACACACACACACACACAAATATTGAAACACAAGACCAATGTCAACACACAACACACACCTCTTAGTCTTCCTCTCCAGAAGGAAATGGGACAACCCTACAACCCTACAGCCACAGGCAATGTTGGATAACATCACAGGCACACAACATCAAGGGGGAGAAGTACAGCCAAGGACAGAAAAGGTACCAAATGTAACCCAGGGAAAGAAAATGGTACCAAGGGGAGAAATGGTACCAGTGGGAGAAGTGTTACCAAGGGGAGAAATGGTACCATGTGTAGCCAAGGGGAGAAGTGTAACCAAGAGGAGAAATGGTACAGGGAAGGGGAGAAATAGTTTCAGAGGGAAAAATGGCTTAAAGTGAGAAATGATACACCGGAGATGAAATGGTCCAGTAAAGGGGAGAAATTGAACAGGGAAAGGGAGAAATGGGAAAGGGAGGGAGAGATGGAACAGGGAAAGGGAGAAATGGGAAAGGGAGGGAGGGATGGTTTCAAAGGGAAGAAGTACAGGGGAGGGGAGAGATGGTACCGGTGGGAGGAAAAATTTAATGGGAAAAAGCAGAGAAGGTTCAGAATGCATAAATATTTTAGAAGTGTTAGTCGACATGCTAAATCTACAATAACATGATTTATTATAATGATAAAAAATAACGTATAACATAATATCTATACAAATATTTCATAATTCCATTTCTCAACAAGGCAGCATGTCAAATAAAAAAATCAGGTACTGTACTCTAGAATAAAACAACATACAAAATATGGCATTTGTTTCCCACATATTTTTTTTTACCCCTTCTTCATTTTCCCAAGATTTGTAGTTTGGAAATTTGCGTCATTACGTCAATACGTCAGCTTTGAAATTGAAAATGATGAATGGTTCTAGTTATAATGCAAACATAAGGGCAGTGGAGGCTGGGGGGGAGGGAAAGGATGAAGAAAAAAATCAACAAGAAAAAAATCAAAATATGAATAAATGTATAGTAGAGTTTGTTCAAATTCAAAAAATGAATAGCATCATAAATATATACATGTATACGTATATATGAAATAATAACCCACATGAAGGCTATTATTGTAATAATTGCAAGTTTCCATAGTTACAAACAACCAAGGCGAAATGTACAGAAATGCAATCAATCAATCAATCAACCAACCAATCAACAAACCAATCAATCAATCAACCAATCAATCAACCAATCAATCAACCAACCAACCAACCAACCAATCAATCAATCAATCAACCAATCAATCAATGATATACCAGAGCAACTGGGTGCAAAGTTACGAAAAGACAGTTCAGAAGGGGACGAAGAACAAAAAAAACAACCCATTTAATAGAAATATATTGATGTTGATATTAATAATATTATATTTATTAGATTCCGATTCAAACCTTGTAGGGGTCAACAAGAGTTTATTTTTTTGTACATATTTGTGTTGTGTTGAGCAAAGTCAAGCATTTCAGATGTAGCATAAACAACCACTGATAATTTTGATAATGTTCGTCCTTCGCTGGCGAAGACGACCACGACTTTGTATCCATCAATGAGTGCGAAGATGGCTGATCAACCACTTCCGTACTACACTGTGATAAACCTTGACTTGTAACACGTGTCTTGTGGAGAATTTATTATATAAAATATCATTCTTTCAGAATGATATTTTATGTAATAAATACTCCACAAGACACGTAGGTAAGTCGAGGAGGAGGTTTACTTTACCCAACAATGTTATTTATGCGCATTATTAATTAAGATTAAGAAGAGGGAGGACAAACAGATTTATAAGTATAAGGACTCCTAGTTAGAAGAAAAGCAATTTATATTAGGAAACGGAAAAATAGGAGCAAAATCAAATTTTAACACTAACAATGCGGTCGTACGTTTAGCAGCAATCCTGATTGAGGGATTATTATTATTATGGAGTGTGCAAGCCTGACATCACCGGGTGGGGAAAGTGTGTATAGATTGGACACACAGACACACACACACACACAGACTGTGTATGATGAACGAGTGAGTAAATTCTAATAGCTAGTTAGCTATACAAGTGCTGCACAATTCTAATAGCTAGTTAGTTATACTAGTGTTTGCACAGAGAGTTAAATTGTCTAGCCTTATGAACGAGTGAGTAAATTCTAATAGCTAGTTAGTTATACTAGTGTTTGCACAGAGAGTTTAGCTGTCTAGCCTTATGAACGAGTGAGTAAATTCTAATAGCTAGTTAGTTATATTATACTAGTGTCGCACACAGAGTTTAGTTGTCTAACCTTAGAAGTTAGATAATAGAAGACAACTTGATACTTAGCGGCCTGAGATCACCAAATATGGTGGACAGGGATTTCTTAATTAACTAGTAAACTAACTACAGAAACAAAATTGCAATTCTTATCTCTTAGCTCAAATATGAAAATAAACAAGCTTGAATATTCATATTCATATATATTCATAACTTCCGTTAAATCAACAAGTCCGAAATAATCCTATTCACAATGTTCGGTTCGTCAACAAGCTCAAATATTCATATTCATTATTCATTATGTAACTTCCTGTCAATTAACAAACTCGATTAAAAAAAGAAACAAACCAACATATCATGATAAGTTTTGATAAAACAGCCATAACATGAAAATCATAAGGATAAAGTGAAAGAAAGCCTTAGAAAACCTTCAAAGCTGACAATAGGATATCATCCGCTAACAAATCCTTCAACAAAAGCTTTGAAACAAACAACAATGCAAAAATGTCATCGATATGAACAGAGAAGCAAAACAAAACAAATGTATTGTAAATTTAGACACTATATCACATAACTGAGAGGGATGCGAAGTGATCATAATGAAAAGTATCGAGGAGGGGGGAAAAAATGAGAGAGAGATAGAGTGATAGAGAAGAATATAACTATAACTGTATTAACACATTTGATAGAAATAACATAATAAAATAATCCACCAAATAATAGTGCCAACAATGAAATTTACGTGGGAAAAGAATTTATACACGTAGGTATTATTATCAATATTATTATTATCTTTATGTTTATTATTATTATTATCATCATTGTTGTAGTGTAATACCGACTCAATCAATCAGAAAAGACGACTACAGGTCCAAGAACATTTTTTAAAAATCATTAAAACATTAAAAAGAAAAAACATATATTCAACAAGAAACAAAAGAATAGAAAGCAGAGCAGCCCTACCAACTTCACAAGCATAAAACAAACAAGAATTAATGGAGAAAAAAACAAAAACAAAATTTATCGGGGACTGATGTGCTGTCGTTGAATGGGGTGGGGGAAGAAGTTGGGAGGGGTGTGGAGGGGGGAGAAGAGAGAGAAACGCGAGAGGGATCCAGCCTTTGTTGGAGGGGAGGGGATGGGGACAGGGGGGGGGGGGGAGGGGGAAATAAGCCATAAAGTTTGCGATTATTGGAAGCAGGAAACATTAACGTATAATAGCCTATATATACACAACAAATAAATTGTAAATGATAATTTTAATTATGATTTAATTTCATATTAACTCATATAGAAATATATATAATTATAATATGCATATATATGATATTATATACATGACGTACATGTATAGTAAAAAGGACGTAGATGGCAGGAATTTAGGATTGAAAGCTGTGTCTTTAGTTTGCACAGTTTTCCTCCCAAACCAAACCCATCTTCCCTTTTCGCCATGGAAACAACACAAATCACTGGAGGTAGTATCGTGGTACACTGATAACAGTTATGGACACAAATGTGGAAGAAAGTTTTTAAACTTGGGGGAATCATCTTTCGAGGAAGGTCTTTCTTGATAATATCGGAATTTGTATTTTTTTTATACACGTAGTATGAAACTAGCCAACAACAAAAAATCAAAGTATAGTAATAATAGAATATTATACTCTACTTTATCTAATGCATACAAATACATGTACACAAATTCACCCATCCATCAACCCACACACACACATATATACACACGCATAGGCCTACACTAAATTCAAAGTTATTAATTTGATCTGTCGTTGTAACATTCTAGCTTAATCTTCTTACGTTTAAAAAAGTCTAAATATAGATTTAAAAAGAATCTACAGTCCATTCCGAGATTATTAGATCAACTTTGAACTCTCCAAAAAATTTTTTTAAAGAGAATTAGACGGATATTTTATCATTAAATAATCTTATATTAAGTATTATTTTAACAAGTCGATTGGTATCTAATTCAACACATAATAAAATTCATTTTATTTGCGTTTCTCAGGATATAAATGTTCAAAATGTGGCATCACAAATGTGAGGGGAACAATCCTGGATGATTAAAATAATTTCATATCATTGGCTGGAACTTCTTTTATTGGTCCTGTGTTTTCATAATCACTTAGTATTCTCTCCTCTAGTTTTGTGTAGATAGAAAGACTAACAGACATCGAGTCATAGAACTTTCCAAACACTATTTTAAACTATCCAGACACCAATCCGCCACTTAAGTTGAGAAATTTTGCATCTCTTTTCTTCAAAGGAAACAAAATCCTGACAGATATCTAAGTCAAAGTCACCAAAGAAACAAAAAGGGAAAATGAGAAGAATGATGCTACATTAATTATGCAGACAAGTTAAAAAAAAAGAAAAAAAAAGAAGCAAAAATATGCAACAGACAGTAATTATAATTATTAAGCTAGAAACAGGATAACCATCATATTATCTACAAGAGAAATGATTGAATTGCTATGAAATGAATTTTCTTTTAATCCACTAAATTGATAAGCCCTTTTCATATACATGTATAAAATATTATCATTGTATTAATAATATGATCAAGTGGGTGTGCATACAATTTTCCGATCGACAGTGCGCGGGACTAAAATGGACAAACAACGTGAACTCCGCTGGCATCAAACTCAAACGCCGTGGTGGTTGGCAGCGCAGTTCTCACTAGACTTTGCCACAGAGACGGCTGAGGGATTCCGCAGATGGCAGCTAGCTCAATCGTCCGACTTGTGTGACGTCCCATGGAAGTGAAGAAGAGAAAGATAAATCCGTGCCTGCTTGCTGTAGTATTACAGTACTGGTGCATTCATTAATTTGACGTCCAATCAAAGGAAGCGAAGAGGAGTAAGATAAATCCGTGCCTGCTTGCATCCGTGGGGGTCAACGTAGAGCTTCAAGAACATTGCGTCACATCACTGCGTCATTTCCTCTTCATCAACTTCAAGGAAGAAACCGGAGGAAAAAATCCCACAAGCTTTTCATCACCATCACGTTGTCGGGGTGAGAGGAGAAAATGAAAATGTCGCGTTGTAGTGATCCCACATCCAGAAAGGGGACAAATTGGAATTCTCTCACTCTCATTCACCTCTTGTGAGTGGCAATCAACATTCACCGTTGGAAGGCATTTCAGTCCTCAATGAAGAAACCCGGGACGTACCGTAGATCTATCCATGCCAGCAAGGATTAAAACGTGGATATTATTGCAGATGTACAATAGTACATGTATCTACAACTTCCGTTTCATCTGCAGAGGAATTTGGTAATCACTGACTTCTTGCGAGTGACATTACAATCAACCATCATCGTTGGTAGGCATCTCATTTCTCAAAGAAGAAATTGAAGACGCAGTAGATCAATTCACACCAGCAACGATTCAGACGTGGATATTATTATTATCATTGCAGATTTACAACCCACATCATCCGTTTCATCTGCAAAGGAACTTTTGATTCTGGGTCGGGCAGGAATGTCTCTTCCACCGAGTTCAGTACAACGTTGTGATTGTAGGCAGGGAGGGACTCAGTCAGTCCGGGACGACTTCTTCATCTTTGTGGGCAACCCACTGTCAATTTCCGAGGAGACACAGGAAAGGGAAATGATGGGATGGGAGGGGATGGGGAAGAATGGGAAGGGGGGGAAGGGTGGTGTCAAAGTACTTTCAACCCAGATGGTCGTTGTTATAACAAGTCGTATTGTTGTTGCAGTTGTTGTCAGCGACAACGCCTTGATTCTCGTTTTACTCGTTGCAACAGTTGGTCTCTCCGGCGTCCTGTCGGCAGATGGGGCAGGTGCGGTTGGTCTGAGGAAAGCAAAACGAAATTCATGTCAAAACCAAGATTTTATACATACACACACACACACATTTTATACACACACATACACATTTTATACATACACACACACACATTTTATACATACACACACATTTTATACATACACACACACACACACACATTTTATACACCTCTATACACCAATAAGAAAATCATATGAAACCGTCTGTATTAAATTTACCATAGAATGCAACCAAATTTCAACAACAAAAAATCTATTCTAAGCATTTACTAAATTTAGCATAGATGTTTGATAGAATAATAAAGAATACTAAAAATAACAAAGACATTACAAAAATAATACAATCCATTTAAACAGCATTTAAAGAGACATATAATCAATTACAGGGGCGTCAAAAGTACCCCACCCATAGTACGACGAGGGTAAAACGGAAAATTACTCCATCTAGCACGACGATTGAATTTGAAATGTGTGCAAACATCAAGCAAGAACTAAGAGACACGATAGGGGAGATGGAAGAATATGGCGCCACCTGGAAAGTGATTGAGAAGACAGCCGCCCATAGTCGAGTACGGTGGAGAAGTGTCGTCGATGGCCTATGCACCACACGGAGCGACGGATTTAAGTAATTAAGTAAAGCAAGCAGGAAGTAACAGGAATTAACAGGATAGCGCTCTTCTCCTCTCATTGCTAGGTGGTGATGTCGCAGTCGTCCCTGGTTCGAGCCCCACATTTGGGTCTTTTGTTCTTTCAATTATTCTCTTTCTTTTCTTCGTACTTGTCTCGTCTTCAAAAATAATGGGGTTCTAAATCCAGTTTATTATTCTGTTGAATAATTATTACGATTTATTTCGAAGTAACAGGAAGTGACAGGAAGTGACAGGAAGTAGCAGGAAGTAGCTATCCTCACCTTGAGCCACTTGTCGACGCACTTGGCGTGAAACTCGTGCGAGCAGGGAAGCACGCGCAGCAGCTGCTTGGCCTCAAAGTCGCACATGCACACCACGCAGGAAGTCTGGTCCGACTCGGAGCGGGCAGCCTCGCAGCTAAACCGGTACGCTGGCAGCTGTTCGATGTCGGACTTGGTCAAGCCCTTCTGCTTGGCCTCCCCGAGTCTCTCCGCCAGGGACAGCAGAGCCTGTGCACGGAGATGATAAGAAGAAGGACGCAATGAAGGAATATATGAATGAATGAACAAATGAAAATGAATGAATGAATGAATGAATGAATGAATGAGTCAAGCTGAAGCCGCAGTTGATATTATAATTTAGAAACAGATCGATTTAAGTCAAATTTAACGTGATATTAACTTTTTAAAAATTGATTAAAAATCTACTTAGGCTATTTAATTTATGTATAAAACTATATTTTTCATAACTATCATTTTATTGCATTATTTTTTAAAATTATCATTATTATTATTATTATTATTATTATTAGTAGTATTTATTATTTATTATTATTATTATCATCATTACTACTATCATTATCATTATTATTATTATATTTCTATGTGAATTAAGTTAGTGTGATACCAGCAGTATTAACATTTTTAAACTGAATATAAATGTATAATCTTACGACAAAGACTGAGTTGCAAGGTATAATTTCCTGCTGGATTAGTTAAGTATATATATATATATATATTGTCTATCTTATCTTATAACATAGTGATATCATGATATACGCCCCCCATGAAAATATGTCATTTTTGTCCATGGTAGCATTATTTTAATTTCTCCTATCGAAAATAGGGTGGAGAGGTGGACCAAATTGTAAGCAGGGATCTACGTACCTCGAAGTTCTCCACCTCGTCTTGACTGTCCATGTCGCGGCCATAGGCTGGCATGGGCGGGTTGCCCAGCATGGCTCTGTGGAGGGCAAGGGGAGACAATCGGTCAAAAGGTGCAAGGGGAGATAACTTAAGCTGAGAGCTAATATCAATCAATTGTTTAAGTCTTTATTGTACCAATGCAAGGGAGGTAAACTCCCACACACACTATCACATTCACATGTACTCACTAAAGAAAAGTAAGAAGAAAGGATTAAAAAGAAAACTAATTTATCCGTCTTTTTCTGCATTTGTGTGAAAACTTCTGGGTTTTGAGGACCAATACACAGTTAAGTTACAATGCAGCCTCAAAATTATCTCTTGAATGAGTCAAGGTTCGTGGAGTCAATAACATTTTTAAAATCAAAAAAACTTATTGTTCCATCTTCTTCATTTGAGGACCAATACACAGTGAAGTTACAATGCAGTCTCAATTTTTGTGGAGTCAATAAAATGGAAAAAATTAATTACAAAGACAACTCACAGGAACTGCAGCAGGAATCCGGGCGTGTAGTGCTGTTGCTGCATGCGCACCCTGTTCCTGGTGCTGGAGCGACGCGAGTAGTGCCGCGACAGTGAACCCTGCGAAGGAAGGAAGGAAAGAAGGGGTTGGCATTAAAGTCGGAGTACAGGAAATAACAACAGATGAAGACAAAGAATTACCACAATGTTTAGAAACTAGAAAAATAAGTCGAGAGCACCTGATTCCTTCGCTGATGTTCCAACGGCATTATGATTCATTTTTTATAGATACTCAGGGCTGTGTTTATACCTTTTAACTAAAAAAAATATCAGTGGACTTGGGTTAAACCTTTAACTCATTCCAGCTTAGACTTAATGTTGCTTTCCAGGCCTATTCTGCCATGCCTGGGGCTGCCTCCTAATTTCTGCCTATCGATTGAAAATAGGTAGTATTTTTTACGATTTAACCATCTTTTTCTCAATTTCAGACCCAGGCATGATAAATTAATATAAAAATAGGATTAGATTGACAGAAATATTGGGACTGAGTAACGCATCGCCAATTTTCGAGAGTACTCGTCGCCCAACAGCTGACAGAGAATCGAGTATGCTATACTCGTCGCCCAGCTGGAATATGTAAAATAAATATAAAACCGTAACAACGGCGGTGTGCTTGGCTTACATAGAAGTCAAGTGTTTATTTTTCTCATCTTAAAAAATATCAGTGAACTTGGTTAAACCTTTAAACCGTAAAGGCAGTGTGGCTTACGTAGAAGTCGGTTGGCGCCGGGTGTACGGGTGGCTCCTGGAGCAGCACGGGTTGCGAGGTGGCCAGTGGGTGGGGGAGGG
>JAUEKV010354048.1:0-10451 GCA_031833985.1 Ancula gibbosa
GTGTTGTTAAAAGGCCAATTTATATAGAAAGAAAATCATGTTGTTAGGCTGACCGTGTTCCTAGGCCGCCACTTTTGTATTTTGATTATTGTGGTTTTCATTTCATATTGGACAGTTTTTTTGAATACCTGTGAATTCTTTTATCTCATTCTAGGAAACCCAAGGTGTACATTCCAGAGAAGATCCTCAAATTGGTACAGCATCAGTGTGAAATATACGGTCTTAAGAGTCATACGCTGATTGGCTCTATGGTTGTAGAAGATGGTATGTGTTTAAAGATTATCTACTCAGAATTGGGCTTTACAGTTACTTTTTTGTCTATATTTATAATATAAAGAGATGAAGAGATCTTAATAGCAAGTTCATTACTCTCTTCTCGGTCAATCTGTCTCCCCCCCCCCCTTTCCCCTCTCTCTCTCTCACCCTCTAGTTATCTCATTGCCCCCACTTCCCTCTTCCTTTTCAGCTCCTCCTTCCATCCTTCATCCCCAGTTCTTTCTTGAGTTTGTTTTTATTTCATCTTTAAATTTCAAGGCTGGTTTATTCAAATCATTGTGATTCTATTTTGATTATTCCCTGATTGATAGATGGGGAAGGTGTGCAATTCCAAGTTGATAGACTAGATACCAGGCCTCTGATCTCCCCAGACCTCTCCGCGAATCTCGCTCCTGGTGATTTGTTGATTCCCCTAGAGGTCAGTACCGTACCACCTGCATTACTTTAATCTTTTGTAGAGAAGTCTAGAAATAAAATGTCATTTTCTAATTACTGTTAATATAATAATACTGTCAATATATGGTGTGAATTTGTAGTTCATTTGTACTTATTTTCATGGTTAGGAATCTTGTGATGTATTTGTTGTTAAATGCAGCAATAAATACATGAGTAAAGTAAATTCCCCCAAGGCTGTGAGGCTCATAGAGCTGGTGCGTATCCCCAGTTTCTGTGGCGCAAAGCGGAACGAGTGATCAATGATCGGGTGTCAGTAGGCTTCAAACCATGACCATTTAATTTTGATCATGATTTTAAAGCGCTTAACACTCGGCCACTGTTCCGCTTAAATAAACGAGTGAAAATCTGTAGAAGGTATGCTGCATGCAATTGTAGAGACGAGTGACATAGTCAAGAGGATTCAAATAGCATTTTTAAAGAGCTGAATAAGCTTGATAAGATTTGAATGGGATTATCACTGATAAAGAGATGGAAAGAAGTTGTTCCATGTTCAACCCCTCTGATTTCGGCAATGATGACTAAATTTATATTATAGAGACATAGCAAACATGTTTATTTAATGACAATAATTTTGGGTTCAATAAATATTTTGAAACTGACAAAGTCAATTGTCATGCTTTGAAACTTATCTTCTCAATTCTTTCAAACTGATGTTAGTGCCCTCCCTCACCCCCCCCCCCCCAAATTATATCATTAGTGAACATCTTTAGATAGTAATCTAGAAGTTTTAATATCCGATTTTTTTGTTTTATATGATATACAGCAAGATATTACTTGATATTGATTAATCATTGAGGAATGAAATATAATTGTTATTTTCCCTCTGTTTGAAGGTTACAAATAATGCCTCAAGAGACAGAACTGGATCCACAGACGATTTCTCAACTGCATTGGAGGTATACTGGCTTGTTTTATTTTCAGGGAAAGTAATTTCTGTCTTAGCTTATGTATCTGTCCTTTTTAGGTTGTATTTATCTTAAAGATGGTTGATTTATAAATAAGAAAGTATTAATTGCGATTCAGTGAAATTATATTTCATTGCCATTCAATGAATACAATAGAATTGTAGATTACAAGCCGATTATAAGTTATTTTTACATTTTTTGAGATTGTTTTTGTGGGAGGTGTTTATTTATTAATTTATTAATTTATTGATTCTCTATTCCATGTATTGTTTTGTAATTGTACTGTTTGTAAATTTCCCCTACGGGATGAATAAAGATGGTTGACATTGGAACAGACTAGATTTGTTAGAAACTCCTTGGTTATAATAAAAATTTCATCTCCAGAGGCTTCAAGTTCAATGCTGTTCAAAAAGCACCGTCGACACAAGTAACTTTGTGCTCCTTAGGGCATGGGGCACTTTTTATAGCAACGCAACATCATCGGTGATACACATGGACTTTGATCTGGTTACCATGGGAACTGTCTTCAAAGTTACCCCTATCAATCTTGTGCCGATAGCTTTGACGGCTTTGTCCAAGAATCTCGCCGGGCCCATGAGCCTCAGCAGCACCCAAGGAATGCCCAAGTCGGGGTGAGACACACTTTGCAATCAGCCTTCCAAATTGACATTTCGACTGTTACTGCATTATTGTTTTTAAGTTGATTTTTGTTTTGTTGAACGTATTAATTTGATAATTCTAGAATACTTGTAAGAGAGTGTAACATCAATGATCTTTTTTAAAGAAAGGATAAAACTGTTGCAGTGTGTTTATGAAATTAAGATTAATGTTTCAAAGATTGAAAAGAGCATTGCTATTTTCCAATCCAGGTACCTAACTATGGACCACACTCGAAAACTCCTATTGGTGCTTGAATCTGATCCCAAGTCAGCCTCTCTTCCGATTGTTGGAATGTAAGTGGAGAGTAATTGTATCATCTATGCCCTCATGTTTTAAAATTATACTTAAAAATCATATATATATAAAGTATAAATACATGTATTATCAATTTTCATTTAATCTTCATCAATATTGCTTTTGTTTCACCTACTACTGTCATTTTCCACATTTTACCTTGTTCTTTTGTCTTTGATGTTATTCTAAATAATTTGAATTAAACACTTCAACATTGCAAAATGCCCTTTAGAAGTACTCCTAACTCTGAGATCCTGGTGCTATTTAGATAATTAGATACAGTAGTGTGACCTAAGAACACACCTAACAGCAGGATCCTTCGTCCTACCAATAGGATTTTCTAAGAAACAAATTTTTCCTGTTAGCAACATGCTCCAGACCAGCTAATGACACTTACAACTATTCAATTCTTGTCAGAGCTGCCAAAAGTGGCCCCCGCCTAACAACACGATTTTTCAATTTCCAGTGGGGGGTGGTTAAGCCAACACTACTGTATCAACTTTCACCTCATCTAATTAATTCATAAAAAGCAAGCAGCATGTACATTTTTACGGTTGCTATTGTAATTTGATTTGAATTCGTTCATCTGTTCATTTTTATTTGATGAAAATGAATTGTCAAAAATTTTATCATTTTTCTTTATTTTCAGTTGGGTTTCTGGAGTAGATTTTGTCCAGCACCCATTCATATGGTCTGCATGTCTCCGCTACATCTACAACACCCATCTTCAAGACAAGTATGTCATGTGATTGTACAACAAATTTTTGTCTCGTTATGTGCCCTGAGAATGCATTCTTGTCTAAATTATTGGTTGATCTTTATTTTGGTTCTGATATTTGATATATTACATTTGTAATAAATTTATTAAGTAGGAGTGGCATCTAGTGTAATTCTAATTCTACCGGTCACCAATGTTCACATCACCAATGTTCACATCACCAATGTTCAAAAAGAAAAGAGAAACAGATGAACAGAAAAAAACCTTATGTTTACATGTCTTACAGTGTTATTTTTAGCATGCTGAATCAAGAAAATAATAAAATGTCCAAGAAACACATTTAACTAATATTTTGAACAAATTATTTTATCTTTCTTTAACACAATTTTTAAAAATGAACACTATATCCTTGATATTATAAAGAACACTTTTGAGACTGTTACTTCTTCATTGGATCAAATATTTAAGATGTTCCTACTCCAAATATGTTATTAAAATCTATCTTATTTGTATATTTCTCTAAAATATTTTTTAAGTTCACCCAGTATCCTTGATATTATTTTATAGAGGGCATTTATTGTGTCTTTGTTATTTCATCATTGGGTCAAATATTAAAAACATCTATCTTGAATATCCTCCAGAGTATGTGTTCCTCCGGATGAATTCCTGCTAGTCCTTTACTCTAAGCTGCACACCCGGCCCGAATTCTATCAATGCTGCACCCCAAGTGGAGACGCCAACCTGACGTTTGAATTGAACACCGGCCATGAAGTAGGAAATCTGACAAAGGTTTGGGAGCAAAATTTGTTGGCTTCTTTCTATGACGATTTGAAAATATATCATGTGTAAGGTCAATTTGCGTGTCGGGCTCGTGATGAAATAGTAGTGGTGGGTTTGAATCCTGCTGACACCTGGTCTTGTGGTCCTGGTCTCCTGCCAAATGGGTGCCAGTGACCACCATCACCAATTTTGCTGGGGAAGTAAAACGTACGAGAAAAACGAGCGTTCCACTTCAAGCCACAGAATCTCGGGATAAGTATCTGTTTTATGGCCATATGGCATTGAAGGAACTTACTTATAGTATGTCCAAATCACTTGATTTGTCTTTTCTGAATGTGTCACAAGGCTGGGTTGATTTCCATTAACCCATTGCTGCCTAAAGCAATTTTGAAAAACTGCTAAGCCAAGGGACGAAACTTGTGCAGAAAACTGATTTAACATTACTCAATAATTGTTTTGCAAGAACCATTCAAGCAAACCTGAATTATTTAAAAAAATGTAAACTGGAGATTTAAAATTCTCTTTCATTTTATAAATGACATGCAAGCTTATATGACAAAAACAACATTGAAAACCAAGTCACTGAACTAACGATGAAAGAGAATTCTGTTTCATATTAATTATTTTAATATTTTTGATCCTTATAACTTTTGTAAAAACTTAAAATGTATGTAATTAATTATCCAAATTGTTAAGCGCATAGTGCTTGTTTTAACGAGGTTTTGCGCTATATAAATTTTATTTATTATTATTATTTTTTATTTATTAAAATGTTTTGATAGTTTTCATATATCAATTTTTCTTCTTCTATTTTGATTCAGGCTCTTTCCGCTCACAGTGAAGACTTCATTGAAATAGAGTTGAGCCCGCCAGAGCACGGAGAGAAGAAATCGCTGTTTGATGGTGCTATGGACAAATTCATCCCCGCAGGGTTAGATGATTTTAAAATTAAAATTCTATTAACTGTGAACCACGTCATGTTAATTTCCTCAAGACTTAAAATAAGAGCAGGTAGCATTTGGACTATTAAATCATTTCAATGAATCATTATACAAGACTGCTTTGTTTGGTATTTGAAGATTGGATTTGATTTGAATGTATGTGTTTCCAGTCCTTTTTTCCTCCATATTATTTTATTACCCTTCTTATATAATTATCATTTAAGCTCATTTAATTTTTTAGCCTTTAGATGAGATGAAAGCATAAGAATTTCTTACTTATTTTCACAGAATAAATTCTTCAGAATCTCGAATGGAGGCATGGAATGGCATGCCTGAAGATATTCAACCTCGATCGGCCCCTACTCCATATGCAGATAAGGTATTTGTGTTGAAAAGAAAAGCATGAAAGGCCTGTTGTAATCTCATAATCAAGATGATTCAATAAATTCAAAAAGAGCTTTTAAATTATGGCGTAAAGTATGATTACAGAATGAGTGAGAATAATTCAGATTCCTATGAAAGAACGTTCAAAATTAAAAGTGAAGATGTATATGAGGATGAATGATAGAAATTATGAGTATTAACCATCTCTGTTTAGAATAAACCGAAATAAGGATAATACAGACACAACTGTAAAAAAAACCCCATATGAGTCATTGAAGTAAGCGTTTCTTTTCTCAGGTGATTGTTTTATTTTTCTCATATTATGAAGACTAACCTATATATATAATTCCTGACAGTTTATTGCAAATTGAATAATGTGCAGTGATTTTATGTATGCCCTTTCTTTATCATTTGTTTACAGATTCCGGTGTTCAAACCTGTGGTACCAGACGTTTCCATATTGTGGCCAGACATATCCCACAACTCAGATTCATCAGTTAGCAATGCTTCGTCATCTCACCAACCCTCACAACATCCTCATCCGTCTCCTGTATCCTCGTCGGATATTTTTATGTCAAATGGATATTCTAAGCCTGCTCGACCCGTTCTCCCCACCGGTGTGCAGATGACTCAACAGGGCAGCCATTTTCATCATAGTTTTCCGAGTAATGTGCCAAATTATAATAACCCCCTTGCCGTCTATTCAGACTTGCATTCCACCCCCCAACACGTTCGCCAAAGCCCCCACCAACAAATGCTTCAACAGCAGGCTCCACCAGCACCAGTTCCTACGTCATCTTCGATACCCAGGCAAAATATTCCGTATTCATTCTCACCAAGTATGAATCCGCATACAGCAGCTGTTTTGACAGAGAGGACCCCATTGGCTCCGAGAAGCGCTCCTCCATCTTCAACTTATTCGGCTGCTTCAAATCATGCTTCGGATTTCACCAACCAGCAGCCTGCAATGCCGTTTCAGAATCATGCTCATCATGCTCCCATGGCGACTTACCATAGGAATGTGAATGCTTCTACGCATACTTGTTCTTCGCCAAGTCAAATTCCCCAGTCCACCACTGCGAATCCTGGAAACGGTTACACGTTACAGAATCCAAACGCAGGACCCAGTGGCCAAATCAACATGAACAGGACTGGAATCCATGTAGCTTCTCCAATGCTAGCAAATCACATGAATTATGCTCCGACTCTGCGAAATCAGCCTATAATACAAAAAGATATTCTCAGAACTAATTCTAGTCCTCAAGCTAGGGGGAATTACTGTCCTTGTAATGAAAATCAGTGTCCATCTTCAAAAGTGACTACTTCTGTTTCAAATTCTAGGTCTCCGGTTCATAATTGCTCAGTCGCGAACTATCCTCCAAATCAACAGAAATACAGTCATTGCACTGCCCCATCCAAGCCTGTTTTATCCAGTTCTGTTGTGAACCAACACAGACCCCCACAGTTGTCTCACCAAGGCCATCAGTTGACACAACATTCCGTAGCTAATCTCAGGCATTGCCAAGCACCTATGACCTTACTGAATACTGTGATGGAGGAAAACATGTCTTCTATGGCATCTTCTTCCGACGAGTCTTGTCAATGCCGATCAGCTCATAATACGCAGCTGTCTACCCAGGATGGAAATGTCTCGGGTGTGAACGGCTCAAATAGTATTCAAAATAGCACTCAAAATAGCGCCAAGTCCAGCGATGACGACAGTGGTCTTAGCGTTACGCCAGAGCGGCCAATCTCATCTCCACAGACCAACGCTGCAAATCATCCACCCCAGTCCTCCTCTGCTGGGCCCTTTCTTTCAGAAGCATCCCGTGTTAACCAGCCGGCTACTTCGTCCGCAGCTGGTTTGTCCATTGAGAATGTCAACTGGGAAAACGTGCCGACTGAAATCCGAGCTCTCATTGTTCACCAGAATGAACAGCTGAAGCAGCTCCAACAACAGATTCAGTTTCTGATGACCAAAGAGACTCAGCCAGCTTCTGCCGAAGGTCACTCGTCTGCCAATTCTTCGGCCAATTCTTCTGCGGGAAAGGAGGCATTTGATTCGAAACAGCATGAAAAGGGACAGTGCTCTGTCGCTGTGAATACTTCATTAGCCAAGTATCAGAATGAGCATTGCCGTGCCCAGTCAGTTCAAACGACTCCAGTCAAGTTGTGTCAACAGACAGAGCCTCACATTCCTTTTCCCTCGAACAACAAAGATTCACCGGATTTACTTTCAAGGTCTTCTGATCAAATATCAACAGGTAACAGTATTTTAGATAAATTGTTTCCCTTGTGTAAAGACTTGTTTTGTTTTTCTAGTAATTTAGTAATACGATAATATTATACTTATTTGTTGTTTTTATCCAATGTTAGACCACATTGTTTTAACGGTTAGTTAGTTAAGTTGGGAGTAAAGCCCCGTGCACCATAATGTTTTAACGGAATTAAACCCACTGAAGAATGCCAGCAATACAATAGAATAGTTGAATAGAAGAAATCACGTTACTTTGGAAAAACCCAGAAAAAGGGTAATTTCTTACTGAGTGTAATTTATGTGATATATTCTAGCGAGTACTACTCAGAAACGTGAACGTCATCCTTGCTGTGATCCAGTGTGGCTCCACAATCTCTTTGCCCATTACTTAACCATTTTGCTAAAGATAATAGATAATACATTTGGTTTTCCAACCTTTGCGACTCAATCCTGATCCTATTCAATCGAAGCCAAACAATAATTATGATAGAAGAAGAAGAAGAAACTATTGCATTTGTTCCTTGCTTTCATTTCATGGATTGGGGACGTCTTTGTTTGCGCATGTCATTAGTTTTTACCCTGAGTGTCAGAAGAACAGGATGCATGAATTATTTTCATATCATAAGATAAAAATATTAAGTCAAGCGTCTTTCATAGTCATAATATAAAAAAAAGCTTTGCCCTTGTATTGAAAACACTTGAATGTTTCACCATTTCTCAGATTAAAAATAAAAGCCCACTCGAACTTCAAAATTATCTAGATGTACTATTTAATTTTAAAATCTAAATCCGATTTATTATTTTATTTTTTTATATTGAACTGTTTTGTGACAAAAATATGGTGGTATATAGTATTATTATATATATATGTAATGCTTACATTTTGTTACAATGAATACATTTTTTTTATTGATGTTTGTTCATCAACAATTTTTCACTTATTATTTATATAATTTATATTGTTATTATCATGATCCATTGTATTCTTTTTGTTTTTGTTTTCTGTTGTTGTGTTTTAGTTTTAGTTAGTTGAAATTACAATTTTCTATTGCCCTATTTTTCCAGAGCAAAAGAATATTTCACCAATTGGTGCCTTGCCAGTGAACTCTACAGCCATTGCGGGAAGTCAGTTTCGCCCTCAGCCAATGTTTCCCGCAACTCCTGAATTGTCAAATGAGCACCGGCTAGACTTGACTGATGATTCCCCTCAAGGTTCCTGGTATGTCTATTATGATTGATTTAATTAATGATTATAATTAATTAAAGATGCACAATGAAACCTCGTCTTCCCCTTCCTTTATCTTGGCACATGACTCAAATATTAGGTCCTGCTGAAGTACAGGGCTCATGACATTCAATATTTGATGTCAGTGTCAGTACTGACTTCATTGTCATCAGGCTGGATGTCAAGAATATGATCGATTAGTTAGACACACGATTAGTTCTACAAATTCTGTATCATTTGAAGCATCATCATCATTTCTATTTTCTTATGACAACTCGTCTTCATTGTCTGGATCAATGAAAATGTTGATGTCCCATTCAGGAGTCATTTTTCGTGTCATATCAAGCAATTTCCTTACTTTTAACATTGGAATTTTGCTTGCAAATATGTAGATGACAAAGCCTCTATCAGAAGTTGTTGCTTTTCTTAAAGTACAATGAATTCGTGAAGGAGATTCAGATATAACTTTGCTCAAGAAAATGTGATTCTCTTTAGTTTTTGCGAATGTCATCTTACTTTAAAATAAAAATTTACATTATTTACCTTACTTGTTAACATGCACCTAGTATTTTTTTGGATTTATTGATAAATGTAATGAGGGAAGACAGAACCTGTTAGTAACACTGAGATGACAGCATGGTGGCTAACTTATTCTTCAGCTAGTACAATTTGGTTTATTTGCTAAATGGCTTTTATGAAAATATTACTGAGTATGTGTAATTTTTATTCCCCAGAGATATTTTTGTGTGAAACAGACTAATATTTTAGATCTATGACATATTTCACAAAGACGGTAGATTAAATGTATTCCTAATTTTGTGCGTTATCTCTGTGGCAGTGATTATTCCTAATTTTGTGCGTTATCTCTGTGACAGTGATCCAAGTTCAGATTTCGACCATCCGTCCATGGACAGGAATTACGATGGACAGGTAATTGTGCTCTTTATTGTCTTCTTTTATATTATCATAATTATCATTGGTTGTTTTGGAAGATATCATATTCTTCTTGCTGCAATGTAAATTATAATGAGCAGTAAGTAAAGAATCAAACAGTTTATTAAAATGAGCAGTAAGGTGGGGTGTATACCATTTAAAAATATTAATTATTAAAATTTCTGACAATTCAAATATTTGTAGCGTGTTGGGCATAACTTTGTTGTGGTAATGTATTATATTAGTGCTCTATCACTGGATAGCATACTACTAAGTCTAATTACTACTATTATGAGCTGCCCATATTGATAATATCCTCGTCTGTGTTCTGGGATGAGAAATTGTCTGTAAGATTTCTGTCCCACAATCTCTGTGATTGATATATTTTGTTTCATCATCTTCCCAAGTCTTGACAGGACCCATACATATGAAATATTGTTAATTTGACGACCAACAATTTAAATCTTTTGATATGTTTGTCCCTCAACAGAACGATTCTTTTTCAACTATGGCGGAAGATGCATCAGATCCTAGACAATATTATGATCAACTTATGGTAAGAATTTTTGTTGAAATCTTGTATTTCTCGCACCCTTAACTCCTAAGGAGCTCATGCTACAAT
>JAUEKV010355156.1:0-16011 GCA_031833985.1 Ancula gibbosa
GAATCCTTAAAATCCTTGAAATGTTGCTCGAAATCAAAGAATGACGCAAAAGTGCGGTCAGCAAAAGACGCCATTTTTAGGCACTGTTTACTCTGTGGCAATTTACACTTCCATTATATTATTGCCTAATGTCATTAGGCCTAGATCTAGGCCCTATAATATAAAAATATATTCTTTAGTTTAAATTTCCTTTTATTTTATTTTTCAGATTAATTCTCTGAAAAAGACATTCTTCACTATGATCTGTGGCTGATATTTGTTGAATAAAGGCTAAGGCGCTAAGGAGAGCTGTCCTTACCTGGACCTAGAAGTTTATTGTGTGTGTCAAAAAAGATTGTAATTTGGAGAACATTTTTCTGTAGCCATTCTTCATTCTTTAATCAAAAGAATGACTTCAAATCAGAATGATAATATACACCATGATCACAATGGACCGATACATACAGAGGTGCTGGTTGTTGGTAAGTAATTTCTTATCATCATTGTACTGTAGGCCTAGATCTAATTGTTTGTAGGGCTTTCACTGACTTTCAGATTTTCAGTTAGGCTACTCACTGTAACTAAGAATCTAGATCTCTAAATCTAGTTTAATTATGAGAATTTTTTTTGTTAAGTTAGCAAGTTGCAGTGCTCAACAAATTTTTGGTAATGGAAGGGGATTGATTTATAAAAAAAGCTAATTTTTCCCCAAAATAGTAATATAATATTAATATAATGAATAATGTTTGTTTCACCTTTTTATATATAATCTAGACTAGATTCTAGAGTAAAGTAAAGTCACCAGTGCTGCCATGACAATAGCATGTGTTTTTGGCTCTCATTTGGCTTTATTATAATAGGTACAATGTACATGTAGATCTACCACCGAAATATGTTCAAGCTGTTTTCAGAATCCTCTTAAACCTCTTCTTACAATAAAAACTACTGATCGGCCAACTATCTAAATGTCTCTGATGGTTAATATTTGTAATAGTTCAAGCAAGCCATTATTGATGACTTGGCAAAATTTTTTCTAAATTTGTACACGATATGGCAAGAAATTTTATAGGCCCTAACCGTTCTAATGGAAATTACTGGTTTTTATAACTTCCCTACAGTGTAATAGATTAGAGAATTTATTTATAAGAAGAGTAGTCTTTCTAGTCAATTCACCGGTGATAGACACGAAAGTAATGGTTTTATCCTATATTTCCTTCTACTAATGTGCTCCACTTTCAAATTTCGCCAGCATTATGTAATTTTAGCAATGTATCTGTATCTGTATAGTTACGTTGTAGAATCCCTACACAACGGGAGCAGCTTGACTGCTACGCCCACTAGGCATATTGGTATCAGTTTCAGGGATATATGGTTGCCAAGCCACATTCCCCTTAGTAGGAAATTTTGAATTTTGACCGAGTGTACTCTGGCATCGAAGGGGTAAAACATCTTTAAAACTCTTTCTTTTCTTTTTCTCTCCAGGTAATGGCCCATCAGCTATAGCTTTATCCTTCCTTTTATCTGGAAACAAGCCATTTTATAATGGGCGACCACTTGCAAATAAATTCTTGGAAGAACGGCTGAAAAAGAACCTTGATGAATCACTGACTGATAAAGTAAGTATTTTATTATAAATTTATGTAATGGGGAGATGGAAAAATATGATGATAATTTTGAATGACTTACCTTCCTACTGTTTTGGTCATGGAGATAACCTTTGACAGAATGCTTTCTCCATCCTAGTGATAGACATTTTTTCTCTTAATCAGAGAGTAATCGGATTGAATTTTTTATTTTGACTCTATAGATTTTGTGTTTACCAGTCCATTCCAACTTTTCAATTAAAATCTTTAAATCAGGAAAAAGCCATTTGTGTTCTGTCTTACATGTTATATGCCTTGGATGCTTGTATATGATTATTTATGGTAGTACATGTATTAGTATGTCAGTTATGGGGGACAGCGTGGTCTATAGAGGCTAAAGTGTCTGCTTCTGAAACCAAATTTCGTGGGTTCGATCCTCAGATAGTGTAGTTTTTTTTTCTGGATTATTCACGCCCCTGTTCCTATGGTAGGTAGGATCTGACACCTAGTCCTCTCGAATAAGGACGAAAAACTTGGAGGTCCTGTGTGTACGTTACGCACGTTAAAGATCCCTTGGTGGTTAAAAATCGCAATAAGTAATGAATGATCGGTTGCCACTCGGGCAAAATAAAATAAAAATTCCTACTAAATTCTCTTCTGGTAAAAAAAGAACCAACAGCTTCTTATGCATCAGTATTAGACATATTGACATCATTACTCCAATATAAAGTAGAAAGAGCCAAGATCTTAAGGGAGTGGTGTGTGGCTTGGCAACCATACATCCCTGATACTAATATGCCCAGGCATAGAAGGAATAAACTGTTACAATATCATCAGAAAGTGCGCAAAGGCCAAATAGTATAGTCAGACCAGTTATAATGGTGACTGTGGTGGTAATGGTAATACCACAGTACTTGCAACTTGTATGGTATTTTTGCAAATGTAGCAGCAAGGGTTTGTAATGAATTTAAATAACACCTAATAACACAAAGATTAAGTTGTTTAAGACCTCCCTGGGAGATGACTGTGGGAGGATGGAGAAAAGATTTAGTCGTCAGCTTGTTTATCATTTCTGAAGAAACACTTTGCCTGAAATAATACGTTTTAGTTTTAATTAAGAGATAATTTCGATTGAGAGATTTAATTTTCTTTTACAGGATTTAGAAAGTCTTTGTGGAGGTCTAGAAGGACGCAGTAACAACCCAGTTGCACTCCTGTATGACCATTTGTCTCATCCAAATGCTGATCTTGGCGAAGACAACCCATCTACTTTGGAGTGGAAAAGTGATACGCAATATGAAATTCCACATATAGTGTTGGGGAAAACCAAACCAGGAGGTACATGGCAGGTATGTGTGTTTATGACATGTGATAATTTTTTCCTTTAAATCGCTACTCCTAGAAACTTCCTCATGGATAAGGCAAAAACATTGTTATCTTATATATTTAAGTTATAGAATCCCTACTGGGCTTTAACACAACAGGAGTAAGAGTGTCGGCCGGTCGAATTAATAGAAACTAAATCATGGTTCAGAATCTATTGGTTGAGTATTGCTTTCTTGTAATTGTTGACTGTTGGTCTGTGTAGTGTCTTCTAAGTTGTTCCTGTCTATCACGCTTAGCACAAAAAAAAGAGTTCTTATATTAGTCTGTTCTGGTGTGGGGTATTCTATTTCTAACTGCTTTGTGTTGGTCCTAGGCTGTCTTTTGATGATATTTCATTGTGGATACACTGTTATCAAATTTCTTTGGTCATGAGTTTTTCCTCATGGAATCCAATGTAGTCTGCAGCTGATAATGCTGGTATCTGTCCCTGTAGAAGAAAAAACATTTTCTGTTGTTTTCTACGTTCTTCGAGCGTTAGCAATTTTAGGTCTTTCATCATCTGTGTGATACAGCCAGTGTCGTTCGTTTTTAAATCTAATCTTTGTTGATGAATCTGGCTCCTTTTCTTTGATTTGAATTTGTTCCAGCTGGTCTATATATCATTTTGTAATTATGGATCCCATATAATTGACCCGTACTCCATTTTCGATCGAAATGAGGTGTATGTGTATGCGGTTTTTCTGCATTCTTTGGGGTAGTGTTATCAATTTTGTCTTTTCTGTTGAGGTGACGTCCATTCTTACTAGTATGAATTATGCACCCCCTTCTGTTGTATCATTTCTGTTGACATTGTAGTGTGGGGGAAATATTTTGCTGGATTTGATATCACCAGTGGGATTTTGGCCAGGTTTTACTCTTTTCAACCACGACTCTGTGCCAATGACTACATCTGGCCTACTAGAGTCAAGTATGGTGCTGTAGTGCCATTGTTTACTTAATGCTTAAAGTGGTGGCTTGTATTATAATAAGCGGTGCAAGTGATGACGATTTCACAAGTTAAAATAGAAGCAACAGTAGATAGCACACAATACACAATGATTTAAAATGTTGAAGTAAACTTTCAAGATTCTGCTTTTAAAATCCAATTCAAATAGAAGAAAATCACTCCGCTTAACAAATTCCGATTGTTACAAGCACTTCAGTTTTGATTAGCTCAAAAGAACTGTTAATTATACTGCAATTGAGACTTTATTTCAAAGTTCTGTCTCATTTGTGTCATGAGAGATCAAAACTTGAATCATGATTCACTAGGTGAGTGTTCTTATCTGGTTAGCATTGGAATTCTTTTTATAAGTTTTAAACCTTGATGGGACTTTATAGGTGAGTCTTTCTTTTGTCAGTTGTCTCATTGTAAATGTTTCGATATAATATGTGCCTCATATAAATCTGTAGACTCAGTGTATCAGTTTATACGATTATACCGTGGATATAGCGGCCCATTTGACTAGCGTTTGTGTGTACCCCAATCAGGACAGTTTTTCGACCCTCTTAATCTCCAGCAGCGAATGGGTAGCTAAGTCTATTCAGACTAAGCGGATGTAAAGGCGGCGAGGGAGAGGAGATGGGCACCACCCTCACCATGTCAGCCCCAAAAACATCAGGTCTCTACACCTTGTTCCCTATTGACTTTTGAAAGTCAGGGGATTGCCTTTACCTTTTTTTTATTTCCGTGGTTTGATATTATGTCAAGACACATAAAACCCACTTGATATTAATTTATAGATCATCACCAAAAAACAAATCAAACGTTATGTCTCAGGCCAGTTCAATACAAAGGCTATTTAAATTATGATTACCCTGGTCTAATTTTCAATCAATTTCACCATCATGGTCCATGTGTATTTCATCTCACATAAATTCTTTTCCGACTTTCCTTCTTTCACTTTCTATTTCTCATTTCTCATGCTCAGCTTGGCGCCATTATTGTCTAGACAGAATGAAGCTTTATCTCGATCTAGAATCTAGAGATATATCTTCTTCTTGATCTAGATTCTAAATAGATCTGGAAATCAATCTAGGTTTTAGATATAATTCTAAAGCTAGATATAGTATCATAACCATAACCAGAAAAAATTGTATTGCTCAAATATCACATTTCTCTCTTTTGAATACCTCTCATTCCCTTCCCTTCACGTTAGCGGGCAACGAAGTTTGTTTCTTATACATTAAATTGAAAATTCAGTTGGCATTTTCTGTGATGAAATAATTTTAGGCTACATTAATAGCAATATTGGAAGAGGACAAAATAATTTTACCTTTTTTTGTTGTCGGTAATATTTTATCAATTATTTTTTTAATTCAAGTTAAGATCTCCTTATTCAATATTGGGGATTTTTTATAGTAGGCTGAGCCATTAAGGAAGTCATCTCTTTTTTCTTATTAATGTTTGTGGTGGAGCCAAATAAAGATAGAATCAGGAGGTAAGGAATAAACCGGTTTTATCAAGAAACCTCATAAAGCTGTTGGTGAGAAAAACAAATTTCAATGACTATACATTGTTTCTCTTATTAATGCTACTGATCCACTTTCTCTCTACGAATCTCACACGGAATGGATTGTTAGAAAATAGACGGAAGCATGCAAACCATCAGTCAAAGCTCTTGGATGGAGATGCCGACCGCACCATTCAAAGAATGGCTTCTCCGTCACTTCAGGTTTGATGATAAGTCTTAATGGAGCAGTTTAATGCTAATGAGTTTAAGCAATATTTTAAGAACTGATAGGTGGAGTTAAATGCATATGTTTATGTGTATGCTTATTATAAATAGATAGATCATCATATTTATTGTCCTCAAAGGCAATGTGTTGTTCATTGTCATAATATAGAATTTAAAGTACCATTAAATCATAATGGTATAATATCATCAAAGTAGCCATTATATATGGAATCAAGGTGAGATATTAGGGTTTACATCTTTTACCAATGGATACACAGCTGATTTCACTCTGTCGACCCATTTAACATGTTCAATGTGAATGCCTCTCTGCCAACAGTCGCTCAGTACTGCTTATAAATTTATATTTATGTTTTAATTATTACATTATTAATCCCAGTTGGTTTAACACTATATTTATCAACGATCTCGTCAAAAATAATAATAATAATAATAATAATCTTTATTGCCATTTGTATACAGAGTACAATAGGAAAATGCTTGGTACATGGTGAAATATTATATATGGGCAAAACAAAGAACAATGTATGTGCATGCTCGCACACATACGTACGCTCAAACATCCATACATTAGATAATACCTACATACATACTAACATACATACAAACATACATACATATATATATACATACAAAAAGTAAAATAGCATAACTTGTTTGGTTGATAATATCAAAACTCTTATTTTAAATTGTAAAAAGAATTTCAAAAATTGACTATTTCAAATGTAATCAGTTTACGCATGTATGTGGCTTACGCTTTGTCAAAATAAAGTACTCACCCCTGATTTCCTCCATTTTAAACTATTTTTTACTCCAGTGCAGCAAACAGGTTTTGTCTCATGTTGAATACTTTTCCTTATTTATGATGTTTAAGTAGTATTATAGACACACATAATATATAATATTAATATCTTTGTTCTACTGCATTATAAGAAAACTATTTTAAAACCGCACCCTTTTCTGTTATTATTTTTTGTGCTTTTTGTTTATTCTTTAGCCACCATGTAATATATGGATGATAAAAGATAGATATGATGATAGATAAGTTGGTGAGTAGTTTTATAAGTGGACATAAATAGGCAGATAGAATATGACCTTTCAATATGGAATGGGTCTATGACGATAGAATATGGATGTGGTGAAAAAATGAGGCTGGTTCGTAACTCCAGAGAATAGCATCTTTGGGGTCAAGTCTCAAGTAAGTACTGATATAAAAGTAAATTCTTTCTTGGCTCTAGGCCCAATATGCTTTAATTAACCAAACATAACAAATTTAAGAACTCATGAATACTAAAGATCTTATTCCGGACCAGACATTAACAGTTTGCAGGATTTCATTACCATCCGAGGCTGGGGGTAATTTTACGCCAATGTAAAATCAGTGACAACATGAAAGCTGCAAGGAGTACTTGTGATATCTAATAATGAAATCTACATGTTAAGAGATTTTGTTTCTTTATTAAAACTTGCATCAAACTTGTTTGTAGTTTGATTTTGATAATACATTGTGTAATCCCCTCTGCCTTAAATCAGGTACCCATCTGGATCATAATTGAATTGTTGTCCACATTATTCTATTCACGTCAATGACCTTTAGGTTTGAGACTGGGGACCCTACACAACTTGATGTTGTCTAAGACTTGATGGTGTATTGATGTGCTTTTTCAATCTTTCCTTTTCTTTTCATGGGAGGCTCCCATAAGCCTTGTTTTGACTTTTCAGTTTAAAGTTACAAGATCTCCTTTGTATTGCACATTATTCGTAATTTGCAATTCACTCTTACAATGAATGTTGGGGTCCATCGAAGTTCTCCTGTCTTATGATTTGTTATTTCTCTTTAATCATTCTTCATTGCATCTTATGCATGGAACAATAAATGCCTCATTAAATTTTACCAAGATTTACATTATATGCTTGTAATGATTAATGCTTCTGAGATTACTACTGTCTCTGTTGGATGGTTGTTTGTTTCATCATAATTTGTGCTAGATTTGGTTTGGGTTTGTTTTTTTACGTTTGTTCTTCTTTTCCATCCCCATAGTCTATCATATTCACTTGTTTTTAAGTGGTTTGTTTATTCATTTTTCCAGTTGTCTAATCACTTTTTAAATTCTATAAAAACTTCAGATTATGTATTTGCTCTGTATTGTCAAGCACAGCAAATCAAGAGCAATCTTCTTAAAACTTCTTGTCTCTTTCTCTCTTCAGGGAGGAACCATCCGAGACACATTCTGTCAGAGCCACAATTGCTGATGTAAAAGATTACTACCTTGATTTTGTCAAGTCGAGAAACCTGCAGAGGAATTTCAAAGATTTTCACACTGTTACTGCAGTTCAACCGGTTTATCATCTCCGGAACGTTGTAGATGACGAAAGTGGAGAGATAGAGCCTTGTTGTCCCAATGTAAGACGAAATCATGCTCACTGCTGGGAGGTCAGAGGCTACAGATCTGTCATCGATGAAGAGGGCGAAGTGGTCGCACGGCACGACTTTTGTTATATTGCTCCATACGTTGTCTTGGCTACTGGTACATATGACGTCCCAAATCGACTCGCTCTAGAAGGAGAAAACCTGGATTTGGTTGTGCATTGCCTTAGTGAGTTTGAACAGAAGATATACTCAGGAGACATCTCCTCTACATCGGATCCCATTGTGGTTGTGGGTGCTGGCCTGAGTGCTGCTGATTGTATCCTTATGGCACTTGAGGCCGGTTTACCGGTCATCCACATTTTCCGCCGTAGGGCCAATGACCCATCCCATGTGTTCCCTAAGCTTCCTGCGACGATGTATCCCGAGTATCACCATATTCACTCGCTAATGAAAGGAAGAGAAATTAATGAACTCTATCGCCCTCTGGCCTGTCATTCCTTGGCGGAAATCATGCCCAATAAGATTTTGGCCAAATCGAACAAATCCAATGATATGACACATTTTGATGTTTCCTGTGTAGCCATTATGATAGGGTCTCAGTCAGATTTGTCCTTTTTGTCTGGGGAGGGGCGTCACCTAGGTATTGTGCCAAAGTGCCGTATTAACAGCAAAGACAATATCATTGACACAGATCCTTATTCATACCAATCCGTTCATGAACCTCAGATGTTTGCCATGGGACCTCTGGTTGGAGACAACTTTGTACGATTTGGCATCGGGGGTTCGCTAGGAATTGTGAACCATCTTGCCAAGTGTCGCAATAAACAGTCTATGTGACAGAATATTTATGAAGAGTTGTGAAACGATATTTTTTTAAGCCCAAGTTACCATTGTTTTGTAAATGAGATCAACATTCCCTGTTTTATAGGTTCAACTGTTTTTTTTCTACATTTTTAATTCTTACAACAGATCTTATAAAATAATTATTTTTCCTCTTTTTCTTTTCTTTTTTTTTTATATAGCTGATATGGCATATATATACAATTGTATCATTTTTTTCCAACAATTTTTATGCAAATTGTAAATCTGCCTAGTAATCATTCAATGATATTTTTTGTGGTGATACATTCTCTATTACCTTATTTTTATCTTTTATATGAATGGAAATCTCATGTTGTTGAAAAACAACAAACAAATAATGTGAAAGTTTAAACATTTTGTAGTTGCCGACTTGCATTTAATTGAAGAACACGTGCCTTACGTTGAGTAAATATGTTTGTAGAAAATAAGAAAGATTCAGTGTACATAGTATATGAATGAATATTATCAAAATATCCAATAATTATTATTTATACACATGCATTTAAGTCTTGTTATGATATTGTCAAATGTCACATATATTTTCAAGTTTAGACATTTAGATCAAAGAACTGTAGAATGTTATACATATTGAATATTCATAAAGGAAACAAAATATGACATGCATCTTTTTGATCATTCTTAGTCTCATTTTGTATGTGTTTAATAACTAAATTCACATAATTAATATATTAATTTATTAATATTCCTTGGGATTATTTTATCCTCTTTAGGTTCCTGTTAGATATTACCCCTCCATCAATCCTCCCATTCCTTTCAGAAACCACCAACATCACACATATCCCACATTCCCAACCATAAACACATGAAAACACACACACATGTTTTTATACATACATACAGAGTCACGTAAAAGAATATCACCTTCAAATTTATATACTGCTTGCGTCTCATTTCTGTTAATAATGAGGAAGGAAGAGAAATCACGAAAACATCCATGCTCCTTGAGGTTACACACAAATGTCACGTTTATGAATTGCTTTGAAATACCTTGATAAAGCTATTTCTTGATTTTTTACAGATCAGTTTGTCTGCTCGGTATATTAAAGCATTTTTGTGATTTGGGGAGGGATTTCAAAATTCATTGTCATAATTATTTTGGACTTGTTACTGTTGATTTGTTGAAAAGAAAAATTTGAATGCAATCTCTATTTGACATTTCTTATTTTATTGATGTCCAAAATTATTTTGTTATTTCTGTTCATTAATTTTGACTTGCTTGTGTTTTCCTTATTTACGGAGTGCAGTAGACTTTGGAAATTGGATGGAAAATGCTATCCTCTCTCTCCCAAGCTACCCTTATTATTATTACAGACTTGTATCTGACTTCTAGTAAATAGATATATTTTGTCTTTTACTTGCGAATGTGCTTTTCATTTTAAGCATCAAACTTTACCATGTGCCTAAGTACTTTCTCACTCTTTCTTACAATAACTCCTCACATCCTCATTTTCTCCCTCTCTCCCATAAACTCATAAATGTATTAGGTTTGGCAAGACTGCTGACTATAATTTCTTCACATTCGGCGACCTTATCTATACTCTCTTGTATTTAGCCTCATTGACAAATCTTCCCCCTCCAAGCTCCCGTTCTCTGTCTGATTTCTTTCTTTTTTCCTCTATAAGTCTATATTTTCTTTTTCAATATCAAAACCATTTTCTCTTGAGTTTATGTCATTACATTATGTCTTGGAGATGACGAGGTTGGCATTTTACTAATGTATGTGTGATGATAGTGATCTATTCTATACACTTCCTGATTTTGCTCATGAGATTGTTAGGACTTGAAATGAACGCAAGAATCTTTAGATTGATGCCTTTCAGTAAATGCTGTCTATTCAATACCTTTCAAATCCTGCCCTCACCTCCTCTGTGGCTGTGTCTGCCGAATGGTAAAGATTTATTATCTTTTCACTGGCAATTTGTGAAGATGTGTGTTTTGGTTTGTACGATTCTGTACACAGTAGTATTTGTGAATATGCACGTTTTGGTCTGAACTGCTCTGTATGCAGTAGTATTTGTAAAGATGCATCGTTTCTTTTGTACGGTTCTGTATGCTGTAGTATTTGGCACCCTGTCAATCAGAGGCAGGACGGATCAGATAAATTATCTTTACGACTGGACTGATTAACAGATAGATTTTTACTTATTGATAAGCATGGATGGCTGACATTAAGATTCCTATACTTACCTCTTTGAGACTACATGTATTATTTCATTTTCGATATTAGTACCTGAGGCTAATTGTTGCAAGTAAGGTGAAATTAAGATTTCAAAATATGTGAATTTAGTAAACAGTCATTGCTTCACATTCTGATTCAACAAGCAACAGTTTATTTAATATTATCCATGCCAATACATACCACATCGCATTACCTATTTTATTGAGTCATTTGTTCCATCAGGTGAATTGATCATTGTCTGTCTGTCTCCCGCACTGTTGATTCTCTTGAATGCCATTTCCAACTTCTTCCTTTGGCAGCAATTTTGTTTGATCTGTGCCTTACATGTTTACCCTTTTGTATGTGAAGCGTTGTCCTTTATACATGTATTTCATTTCTCTTGCCTGAAAGTGTAGACATCTGTGTGTGTATATTAGATGTTCATGTTGTGATATTGATCTCGCCTTATAGTTGACATGCAATTATTATTATATAAGGCTTTTGCTAGTAATTAACCTACTAAATTACCAAACGTCTCATTTCCTTTTCTCCTCTTCTTTTTGTATTGTATTGTATAAGAACTAAATGATTTGTTTCTGTTACAGTGATGAATCCATTCTTTTCCTGCTAAAAGATAAATACAACCCACTCATTATGAATGTGTCAATTTATCCTATGATGCAGGAGCATTCACTATTGCAACAAATACTACACTTCATGATCCTTTTCTGTGTCATGATTCCAGGGTTTTTTATGTCTTATATTTGTTATGATAGTGCAAGATAACATATTACGGGTACAGAAAACTGATGTTATTTTGTCAATTGGTCTCGTTAATTTATCAAAATTGTTTGCGTCAAGAATGTCAGATAAATGAGTTTGTCAGATCTCATCAGATCTTATGGTATGGAAGAGAAGACAAATTATATAAAGATAAATTGTAAAATTCCTTAATTGTATCTTGATGTGTTCTTAACATAATGCATTGGTATTGGATAGTTCTTTTAGTTCTTTGCGTCTGAATACAATATAAGCTATACTGATGTAGTTTAAATGTGTTATGATTCAGAGACGTTTCGGATGTCTCATTATGGTAATGACCGACGCCTTACCCGTTAGGACCATTATGGCAATAAGTTAAGCTTTTTGTCTATGGTGAAATTTGTGCTGACTTGCTTGCTATGTCAGATGTTCTCCTTGGGTTGCCTTATCATCTAAACAGAATGAAATTTTTTTTTAATATGTTATTTTGGCTAGTCCTTTCATTCAGTACCTTTGCCTAAAGTTCTTGTGCATTGCCATTATACTAATTTATAGAAATTTATTTTGTTTCTGAACGTTGAAATACGGTCTTGGATAAGTAAGTCTATGGTGCAAATGATGAATGGATATCAGACTGTAAATTATGCCTTTATGATCCATTGTCTTACTTTTGGCCATGATGTGTCTTCAGTTTTAGAGGGATATTTTGTGTCTATCCTGAATGAATGTTCTGACATCATGTTGTGTCACAAACTGTGCAGCCTCATCCTCTAACCTATGGTCACATCCTTTTTCACTTTTTTTTCTTCTCATGTACAGTATGTAATAATATGAAAATTAGATTTTTATGGTTTTCATATTATTAAATCCAACTTTTTCAATTTTCAAAATACCAGTTAAAAATTTTAAGACTTCAAAATCAAATATTTTTATGCAACATTTTGAATCTATAAGAAACGATAGAAAAATGGTGGTTTTTTAAAAAACATTCTACACATTATCAATTATCATATTACATGTAATAGATGACATTAGAACTGCAAAGAAACCTCATGATCATCTTGATACTGCCAGATAAGTACATGTAACTTCTTATTTACATTTTTCTGTGCCATTATTGTTTTCTTTCATCTCTGACTTTTCAGTTCCATGTCATTCGTCCTGCAATCACCAATGTCAACTTTAAGTTAAAGAATTTCAACTTGAATTGATAAAAAATATGAAATGCTGTTATTTGGTTAACCATTGCCTTGTGTTCATTGAAACTTCTGCTGATGTTCAAATTAATTCCAAACATGTTTCAAGTTTTGTTCTTTTTAAAAATATATTATTATTATAACTAATCTATCGTAATTTGAACTTTTTCATTTGATTTATTTTAATTTACTGTTGTGCTTTTTGTGTATCATATTTTATATGAAACATATCTGGAAGATGCTCAAATAACATGATATTATTACGTGTATTATTATGCTTTGTTTATATCCTTTAAAATAAAGTGAAAGCAATCATAATTCAACCTTTATCCTATAGTAATTGACATTTCATTGAGAAAAGGGATTAAATGTGTCTCAGACTTGAAATGTGAACAAGTCTACAACTGGAAGCATTTCAGCTGATGCATCACCTAGTGTGGGTTGAACTTTGACACATTTATCATAGGGTTTACATGAGAGAGAGGAGAGAGAGTTAATCTGTTTAAGAAGTACACAGATTATACTAAACCTGATCTAAAAATCTCATGTCACGACAATTGATGAGGTTAAGAATAGATAAGACCAACAAGTTTTTATTTTTTCATGAACCATTTCTATGTATGAAGTTTAAAGTTTTTTTGTCTCCTGGAAAACTAAAAGTGAATGGATTTACGTAAAAGTAGCATTATGATATCGATATGAAAGCAATCCTTATTACAGTCTAATTCACATCATTGCTTTCTCGGGTCTGTCATCAAACGATTAAATTTGGTAAAATTACATATAATTTGTGCATAATTGTGATAGCCTACCCGCAAGATACTTGACTCTCCAATCACCACTTAGGCCTCAATAGGGTAGATCTCCATTTTCATCTTTGCAGTTGTAGCCACAGCAATTACTGATGGGCTACTATTAAGGGGTATAGTAATAATAGTCTTTTGCTACTTCCCTTTGTATCCGGAAATAACAAGACCTTTGGAATAAAGAGAAATTTGTAATGGAACTTTGGCTCTTGTTATATTCAAGTCCCACTCTATATGTATAGTATAAGATTTTCGATTTAGACCATGCAAAAGAAATTAATTCTAGACTAGCGAACATTTTATAACTTTTGTTTCTGTTTATTATTATTATCTTTGTAACCAAGTTTGAGCGTTACTTTACTTATAATAATTACTGAAATTCTTTCTGTATCATCATCATCATTTTTAATATTATCATCTTTATCATGATTATCAATCAGCCTACTTTCATCTAATGATCTTTTATTTTTTCAAACATGAAAATAGAATAGCTGCTATGTCTTTTTGTTTTGTTTTTCAAATCGGAATCTGTGATATATACAATCTGTCATTGTGAATTGAACTGGACTCGGCTCCTTTCTGTTCCTTTTGTTGGTTTCAAAGCTCACTACTTGTTATAACTGTTATAACAAATTAGCTTATGAAAATAAATTTTATTCACTATTGTTATTGAGTCTGTTTTAATCTTTTGGGGTAAACCTAGTCTTACACTTACCTGTGTTACTGTGTAGTGGAGCATGTATAAAATACTCCACAAGACACCTAAGTCCATGTTCACCCTATTGTATTGTTTTTGTCTGTGTTCTCAGGGCTCAGCATAAACTTAAAATATTGTGTATGCATAATACATGTACTTAGCGCATTTATCCTCGCTTCAACCAGGTGCCAAGTGTGTAACAACGCCAAGACTGCCGGGAAAGTAAAACCTGCATTAAACTGGTGTCTTCTCAAGAGGGAGGGGGGGGGGGATTGATCACTCGTTCCACTGCGCGCCACAGAAACTGGGGATAAACACCAGCTCTATGGGCTTCATGGCCTTGAAGGAATTAACATTACAATTCCTCTCTTTTCACTATTTTCAGGCTAGATTAAAAATGAAATTTAAGTATACACACCTGTTCACCATTGCTTGGTTTATGTATCACCAGATGTTGGAACATGATCAATTAATTCTTAATTTTAAAGCACATTCCTCCGTCCAAATGCATAATTTCAAATGTTATTAACGTAGGCTACTACTATTAAACAATTTCCAAAAGAGATTAACGCTATTATTAGAAGTATTATTATTAGCTTTGATTTCCTGCTCAGGTTCTATGATTGACCCTCTACGCTGGACTACAGGTTTGCTTAGTTTTCGACAGTCGCTTTTTCAAGGCAGTCGGTGATTGTTGACTTGTAACTTGTACTTGTGGACCTTGTCTTGTTCCTCCCAGAACCAATCAAGTACATTAAAAACATATACTCTTGTAGCCGTTTAGGGTCTTTGCACACATACTGTTTCGTCTGGCAAACCGTTCAAAATGTGGACTACTCTCATATTGAAGCTGTGGTTGAGTATCTCTAGAACCAGTCTTGTAATTTGTGGGAATCATGTTATGCGGTCATACCACCTTTTTAATTAAAGTCCCGCTTTGTCATCATACTGATATTTACCACACAATATCATAGTATGCACCTTAGCACCCACCATCCCCATTGTCACCAGCAGCAGCAGCATCACCAGCAACAGCGTCATCTTCATCATCGCCACCATCACCATCACCTCCATCATCAACTCATCATCATAATCGTCTTCAGCGTAAAAGTCAACATTAACATAACCGTTTCTCATATTGGAGAATAACGGACACATTCACACACACATACGCACACATGCACCAATTCAGCCTTCAATCATTGTAGAGAACTCAGGGGTCAGATGGTCAAAACATGTATTACGCTCAGCAGATAGTAACCAATAAGATTTTATAATTGTTTTGAATCATCGCTATAAGCGCTTTGAGACTGGGACTATCTCGGTGAAAAACGTTTCATTTTTTAAATCTTTAATTAATGTTCTGGGCAGCTATTATTAGTGGTATCGGTCGATACCTAGAGGGAGGGAGAGAGTGAGTCTAGTGAGAGCGAGATAAAACGAGTGAGATAGAGATTTTTGGTTGGGGGGGGGGGGGTGGGGGGGGGTAGATTATGAGAAACCAAGATATATCGAT
>JAUEKV010356268.1:0-10417 GCA_031833985.1 Ancula gibbosa
GAGAGAGAGAGAGAGAGAGAGAGAGAGAGAGAGAGAGAGAGAGAGAGAGAGAGAGAGAGAGAGAGAGAGATAGTGTGCGTGTGAAAATGTGTTCAATGATAAGCCATTTGTCTAGAACAGTATCCTAAATTCCATAGACAGGCCTAGGTAATTATAATTTGTGATTATTTAATTTTTATAAAGCAAAATGGGAATATAATGCCTAAACTAAATGAAAATTGCCTACTGTATTGGCGGAAAAAATAGATCATAAAAGTAAAGACTCCAACGTTACTATTCTCCAAATTTGGTCTTTTTTACTTAGGCTATAAAAATATAAACCACTTGACAATGACCTAGAAAATGATTTGGGTAGAGAATGCAGTGAGCCCTTGTGAGGCATGCTCAAGTGGTTTTGCATAAATCACCATAATCCATGATAAGGCTAAGGAGTTGAAGAGTGAAGGGCCAGGATTGAAGTATGAAAGGTACTAGCAGTAAAGTTGAGATCTTGCGTGTGTGTGCACCTCCTGTATAGATAGTAATATAATAGGCCTTCAAGATTAATCCTTATAATCTTTGCTTTAGATGACACCGGATAAAATGGAGGGTTTTAGATGCTGATACATGGATTAATATTTTGTTGCGATCTAGTATGAGAACCCTCAATCTGGAAGAAAACAAAATTAATAGTTGGATGAACTGGAAATTTAAAAAGAGATTGTTGATAACTGTTAAATTAAAATATCATTATAATAGAAGGTATGACATAATTTGATTTATGGTTTTTAGTCGGACTTTGAACAACGCTAAACAGTAGCCAAGTCATATTGAACTGATTCTTACTTCCCATTTCATGTATGTTATTTAAATGTGAAGTGTTATGATTTATTTCTCTATAGGTTTGGGATTAGATGACTGTAATGCTTGCATCCTGACTAAGGCCTGAATTCTTTGTGAAATACATGCGACAGCGACACAGACTCGAGAATGAAGTTTGCAGCTCATCTTTCAGCTCACATCACCCCCGAGTGGGGTAAACAATATATACAATATGAGGTAATGGATAGTTCCTATGTTATTTAAATTTACCAAAGCTTTTTCTTATTGTATTATACAAATGGCAATAAGGTTTATTATTATTGTTTTTATTATTCTTATATTTAAGCCAGAGCAAAGAGGTATTAAAAGTGACACTTGTTGGTTCAGCTGGTTATAATGGTATAATAAATTATTTGGTAAAATGCTCTTATTGCTTTTTTCGTACAATTCAAGAGGTTTCCTCAGTGTAGGAATTTACCAAAAATTATATTTTAACGCTTTTATCTGAAATTAGTCGCTTGTTTTTCATTTTGTTTTTATGTAATGTGTTGTGTTGCTGAAATAGATGGGGTTAAGGGTTAATAGTTAATATTGCATCGTAAGAACATTCTCGAATATTGTATTAGAAATCTACTATGGTTTAGTGAACATGCAGGTTCCTTTGTTTAGCATGCATTTTAAAACGAGAATCAGCCGATTGCCCGGGCAACGCGGCACAAAAGGTCAAATTCATCGCTGGCTATGTAAGCATTATTGTATTTAAAATCATGACAATGCCTTAATTAAGATAAGACTTCAAATCGTTGTAGTTTCATTGTCATTCCCTTTTTACTCCACTTCTTATCAGGCTATGAAGGAGATGATTTATGAAGCACAAGAAAAAGCCCCATCTCCAGAAGGTAACCTTTAACCTTTTGTAATTTATCTCTTCAAACCGTTCCCTTTGGTCCGAAACTAAGGGAACCTGCAAATCATTTTCAAATTTTAATTAAGACTGTCTAGCTTTGCTATTTGCTACTCTTGAAATATCTATACATTTTTGGGATAAACTTAAGAAAAGAACCTTACCTTAAAATGTTGATAATGCGAGACTACTTTCGTCACTAGAAACTGGTAGGAGTTCCAGATTTTTGGAACCCCAGACGTGAAGGAAGCTAGATTATTTTCCTTTCTGGTAAAAGGCATTAGATCTAGGATTTGCTTGTGCCTTTAGGACCTAATGGAAGCGCTTATTCGAAGAATCTAGCAGGAGAGCTAAGATGCTTGATTCCTGAGTTAGGCCCTGCTGAACTGATGGCTGTGTTAATCTTGGACTTAACAAGTAAATCCTTTAAGGCCATGAGGCCAATAGAGCTGGTGCTTATCCCCAGTTTTTGTGGCTCTAAGAAGAACGAGTGATCAATGAACACCCCTTGGAGAAGACGCCAGTATCTCGCAGGTTAACTTTCCCAGCAGTTCTGGTACCCATATGGCACCTGGATGAAGTGTGGGATAGTTTGAAATGCCTTTCCCAGGGGCATAATGCCGGGGTGGTAGAAGTCAGGCTCGAACCCGGTGTCTTTCGATCGGTAGTCCAAAGTGCTAAACGTCATACCATCGGCCCCACTAATCTTGGACTTAGTTTATCAGCAATTGCCTCATTGTTTTTCGATTGGTTTATTTTATTTCTTGTTTTTACAGTTACTGACTCCAGCACCATTCAGCGTTACCTTGCTGGGTTTGCTGAAAAGTTTTTCCAGTTCTGTGAAAAAGAGCTTCCCAAGATCAACACCTTCTTTCTCGGTGAAAGACCTTGATATTTTTACTAACCATTATTTTACGATTAATAATACTTGAGATTGCATTATAGATTTTTTTAATCTTATCGTTCTTTTCATTTTGTTACACTTATTTTAAACCTTCTGCGAATTAGAGCAGTTTTGGAAATTATCTACTGAATAATAACAGAGTCGATCAACCTTACAAACCTTACTTATAAAGGGAACTCTGCATATCAAAAATGTTTTATGAATAATAAATGAAATTTATTTGTGGCTTGTATCTAATACATGTATCATGTTCTATCTATGCGTTTTATCAATAAAAAAGAATCCCCATCATGCTCATTTGATTTCTAGTTATTGACTTTAAAAATGATTTTGTTTTGCTGGTAGAAAAACTGTCCGAAGCCAACCGGAAATATGCCAACCTCAAAGCTGAGCTTGAGAGTTATAACGACCATCAGAACCATCACAAACATGCTCAGCTACGCCGCAGGAAGACCACCGTGGTATGTATAGTTAGTTGGGGTTTTTTGTGGTGTTCTATATATCTGTATCAAGTCTGATTAAAAAACAAATCTTTATTAAGCTTCCGTTAATCAAACTAATTCGCAGAAGGTACAATGACTGGATGCTTACACTTCAGTACATTCGACAAACATACGAGACAAGGGATTGGTGTGGAAGTAAAAATTAGACTAACAATAAATAGATGTTATTTACCCGGTAAGACCTCTATGCGACTGAAACATGGTTTTTAACTCTTTTCTTTGTTTGAGGTTGATTTTTCTTTTCATTTCGTGTGAATTTTATGGACAATTTATTCTTTATCTTCATGCTTTTTCAATCCTTCCCCGCTTCAGTTACACTGTAGTAATAATAAAGAGACTTTAATATATATTTCTATCCACAGTCTGGCAAACACGACCTCCAGCTAGCATTCTCAGAATTCTACCTCAGCCTTGTTCTACTGCAGAACTATCAGAGCCTCAATTTTACTGGATTCCGCAAGATTTTGAAAAAGCATGATAAGGTATGCGATTCGTTATCTAAATTCAACGATTCAATATAATTTGCCACATCGATGGATTTATTTCAGTGGCAAAGAAATGCATGACTTCATGCCTCTAACTATTCCTTGCTTTGTCTCAGTGTAAAACGACGGTAGCCATCATGGTTCCTGGTTTTAAATTGTCTGACTCTTATCAAAATATTATTCAAGCAATATTGTTAGTGTTAGGTTTTTTTGTTTTTTTGATACTTTTTATGTCTCTCTTTTTTTTAAGCACTTTAATGATAATGTTTATCTTAACCTTAAAAGAGCAGTCTCATGATTATGGCTTAATTAATGTCAGACTGATGCGCATAATGGTTAGAGTTTGTTCATTTCATTTTATCTTCCTGTGTTATGTACTTTTTTTAAGGTTGTTATCTTTCTTTTCTTTGTAAGATATTCCAAACGAGCCATGGAGCAGAGTGGAGGCAGGCTCATGTGGAAACTGCGCCGTTTTACACCAATAAGGAAGTCGACGAACTTATCAAGGACACTGAGGTGATTTTCTCTTAATTATATCAGGGAGTGTGGGATTGATTATCATTTCCAGTGCAGTATAAAGACCACCCATTTTGCTAAGCCAAAGTGGTCTTTAGTGGGAGGTGTTCTTTATTCAGAGGTGTTTTATATAGGCCTATATAGTAGGCCGTCACAGAAAAATCGGTGTTTAGTGGGAGGTAGTCTTTATTCAGATAGATAGACTGGTTCTGAGCCATTTGTAATTTTAAAAACCATACGAAGGAATTTGAATTCAATCCTTTTAATGACAGGAAGAATTTTTTATACTGGAGTAATGTGATCTCTAGCTTCTGTTCTGGTGGTCACTCGAGGGCACCGATTCTGGGATGTCGAATAGCAATGCGTTGCAGTAATCAAGGGGACTGATGACTAAAGGTTGTTCGAGAATCTTCATGGTTTGTTAATGTATAGCCGAATTTTGGTGACGAATCTCAAGTTTATAAAGCTATTTTCAGTATTGATGTATAAATTGGGTGTCGTTGGCATACATATAAAATCATCTAGAGAAGGAAGAAGAATATTGTTATTAATTGATTGATTTTTCCAATTTTTCCCCCCAGCATTGTGTCACTTCGGGATTGGAGGACGGCGACAGGTCAAAGGCCATGAAGAGGCTGCGTGTACCTCCCCTTGGCGATGAGGTGAGTAGTCTCCCTTGGTGTTCCGTTAATGTGTGCATGTGATGGTCCTCAAGTGTTAAAACATGTGTGTGTGATGGTCCTGATTAGTTAATGTAAAACGTGTGTGTGATGGTCCTGAAGTGTTAATATAAAATATATGTGTCATGGTCCTCAAGTGTAATAAACATCTAATAAAATCCAATTTTTTAAAGACTGAACAGTTCAGAATGCCTTTTGACAAATTTGACCTTCTAAAATTCTATGTTATGGTGTTTTCTGAATACATTACAAGGGTCTTCCTTTGGGAATTTATCATTTGGATTATGCACTCTATACAAAATATTTGTTATTATTAGTACATGTATTGCTACATGTACAATTATTACTGTAAATCATGCAATTAAATAGAAAGAAAAACAAATCTCAAATGGTTCTTTTTCCGTTCCTTTATTTTCAGCAACACCCATGGACTAATTTCAAGATGGGTCTATTCATGGGCTGTTTTCTAATCCTTTTTGTGGTCATAATCATATCAGGTAATGGTTTATCCAACTTTGGTTACATTCCCTTTAATATGTTTTGTGTGTGTATGTGTTTAAATAAGTATGGGAAAAGGGGGTATATTTGTGAAAGAGTTAATACATGCTGTTTATTTTTAATTAATGAGCTAGAGATGTTACTTTTTTTTTAACACAAAGGAGAATTATGAAAAAGTTTTAATGGTCATCCACTTTATTTATGCCAAATGCTGGGTTCTTTTGGAATAATTTGTTTTGGTTTAATTTGGATTTCTTTGGCTTTTTCAAGTTAGAAATGTCATCCATTCAGAATATCTTAAGGACCACCCATTTTGCAAAGCCAAAGTGGTCTTTAGTGGGAGGTGGTCTTTATTCAGTGGTGTCTATATAGGCCCATATAGTAAACTGTCACAGAAAAATCGGTCTTTAGTGGGGGGTGGTTTTTATAAGGAGGGGTGCAATTGGGAGGTTCCACTGTATTGTCTAACAATTCATTTACCTGCAGCCAGAACTGTCATCTTTTAAGAATACAGTAAAACCTCTGAATAAGGACTGCCCATTTTGCAAAGCCAAAGTGGTCTTTAGTGGGAGGTGGTCTTTATTCGGAGGTGTTTTATATAGGCCCATATAGTAAACCATCACAGAAAAATCGGTCTTTTGTGGGAGGTGGTTTTTATTCAGAGATGTGCTATTGTGAGGTTCCAATGTATTTTCTAACACTTGTTCAGACATGCCAACCGTCCCACATTTTGCGGGACAGTCCCACAATTCATGCTTGCGTCCAACATGTATTTTCAAGTGTCCCACATAATCCGAAAGACCTTATAAACTTATTTTGAATTTTTAGGCCATATGATTAATTTCAACAAAATAGGCTAAAAGTCATTCAATAGAGGCTAAAAATCGTTTTTAAAAAGCTGTATGTCATTCAAAAGAGGGTGAAAGTGTGTTGCCGCTGTAGTGTCCCTCAAAATATTCAGAACTGTCCCGCATTATGGTAACCCTGCTTGTTTTGCCGCCAGCCTGCTTTTTCATCTTTTTTAGATTATCTCAATCTTCTCATGCTATTTCCTACCACTTCCTTTGGCCACAGCCTGCTTCGTGGAGCAGTCCCACGATTGGGTGCCGGCCCTGCAGATGTACCGGGGGATGCTGCTCATCATCTTCGACCTCATGCTGCTGGGGGTCAACACCTACGGCTGGAGGTCGTCTGGGGTCAACCACGTCCTCATTTTCGAGATTGATCCGCGCAACCACTTGTCCCATGGCCAATTGCTGGAGGTGAAGGGAACTGCTTTACCAATTGTACTCTCCTGCATGGGTTTATTGTTGTTTAGCCTGATAATAATAATAATAATGGACATTTATTTAGCGCCCCATCTCGTTGGGATACAAGCTCTAGGCGCTTTACATGTTTAAATCATAGTAGAATGTGTCCATATCGGGCCACACTCGATACATCGCTCAAACCATACCAGCCAGATCACACATGTACAATACTAACATCATCAATAATAGTAACAATAGCATTATCAATGACAATTAAATCAATTATGATTAAATTAAGTTTTGACCGTGTTCACACAGAAAGGAAAGTAGATCTAGCGATTGTATCAGGTTAAAATATGAAATGATAGTTGTAAGCATAACTGATATAATTTTTCTTTGGCCAGATGAACCATTTGTATTTAATCATATGGCCTTGAGAGAGCTTTACTTTTACTCACTTACAATGTTAAAAAGCTCTTCCGTCTTAATAAAGATTCCTTTATTTATATTTATGTGTCTGTACTTTTATCAGATATTAGCCCGTTCATTTTCTTCTTGCCAAGGCGATACAGAGGAAACGGACATCAGCTAGTAATAATAATGATGATAATATTGGCCATTTATTTGTGTTCCTTGCAGCATGCGTTATTCCTTATTGGACCCTGATGGTACCGAATAATAATGATGATGATAACAATGGCCATTAATTTTATTATTATTACTAATTAAAAGGGCCAGTGAATTCGCTGTACCGACAGTACTACCAACTAGGCTATCCAAGCTCGATTCTTCTCAGTGCGGAAAGTCGAGATCCGTTAGGCGTGTCGAGGTGAATGAATTTCAAGAGACAACAAAATAATTTAGATATGTAAATTCACAACCATATCAATTATTAACAAGATTCTCGTGTTCAAGATTTTTTACAATGTTTTGGTTCTGGAGCCTTAGTATTTACAAAATTCTTGCATCTTCATCTTACGCTTATTATAATAGTTTGGTAATTTGCGTTGCTTGCAGCTTGCGTTCTTCCTGGGCGTGCTGTGGAGCTTCAGTGTGCTGGGCTACCTTTTCAGCGACGCCATTGGCCTGCCCCCCATGGTCATGCCCCTGTCCCTGGCGGGCCTGCTGCTCCTCATGCTCATCAACCCCTTCAAGCTGTTCTACCACAAGGCACGCATGTGGCTCCTAAGGATCCTGGTGAGTCTCTCTGTCATGCTCTTCATGCTCATCATGCTCATCAACCCCTTCAAGCTGTTCTACCACAAGGCCCGCATGTGGCTCCTGCGCATTCTGGTGAGTCTCTCTGTCATGCTCCTCATGCTCTTCATGCTCCTCATGCTCATCAACCCCTTCAAGCTGTTCTACCACAAGGCACGCATGTGGCTCCTGCGCATTCTGGTGAGTTATTCCCCTTGTACACTGTCATGCTCCTCATGCTCATCAACCCGTTCAAGCTGTTCTACCACAAGGCCCGCATGTGGCTCCTGCGCATTCTGGTGAGTTACTTCTCCTTGTTCACTGTCATGCTCTTTATGCTCATCATGCTCATCAACCTCTCATTTATCCCTTCCTTCCTCCTTCCTTCCTTCTTCCTTCCTTCCCAGCTGTTCATCGCCACGGCCCCATTCATTCCTCCCTTACTCCCTTCCTTCCCTCCTTCCTTCCTTCCCTCCCTCCTTTCCAGCTAATCATAGTCACGGCTCCATTCCTCCCTCCCTTCCACCATTCCTTCCACCATTCCTCCTTCCTTCCCTTCCAGCTATTCATAGCCACAGCCCCATTCATTCCTTCCTTCCTTCCACCATCCATTCCTTGATCCATCCCTCCCTTTCTTCCATCCTTCATTCATTCCTCCCTTCCCCGTCCACCATTCCTTCATCCCTCCTCCCTCCCTTCCTTCCTTCCCAGTTGTTCATCGCCACGGCCCCCTTCCACCACGTGGGCTTCGCTGACTTCTGGCTGGCCGACCAGCTCAACAGCCTGGCCACGGTGCTGCTGGACTTTGGCTACCTGGTGTGCTACTACTCCTTCGAGGTCAACTGGTGGGGCGAGAGCAGTGAGTTTTTATTAGCATTTTTATTATTACTATCGATTAAATTGCTATCAATGTCAATTACCTCTCTTTTCACCCTTACTCTTTTATATTCTAATAATGTTTCTGTAATTGCAAAAGAGACCGCTTTTCTAGTGAAGCATTCTTTTATTTTAGATATATGCCTGAGAGGCCAATCCTAATACATCTTTCCAGCTACTGGCCGTCTTTTCGATGAGCCACTGTAAGAAGTCCCTTTATCTGGACAAGAGAAATGCAATTTCGATCACCATGAAACAATGAAATAAAATCCAGATAATATCGCCTCTCCATCTGTCTAATGCCTCGTGTTATCTTATCTAAGTATCTAAGTCATCGTGCTCACTTTAACACTTCGTTGAACATGTGCACAGGCCACATGAATCATGCCCGAAAAAGTCTGAAAGGAGACTTGACACCTGCATTCCCACCGACGCAATGAGCCTCTTAGACGGAAACCACTGTAGTACATGTGTATAATGATGCATCTAAATGATTGACGACTACTTTTTACATTCTTGTTGACAGAGGATGTTTCTTCTCTTTTTCCCCTCTCAGCCTCAGGCGTGTGCAACAAGAGCATGTACGGCTACCGAGCCATCATTTCCTGCCTGCCGGCCTGGTTCCGCTTCGCACAGTGCCTGCGTCGGTACCGGGACACCAAGTACATCTTCCCGCACATCGTCAACGCAGGGAAGTACTCCACCACCTTCTTCGTGGTGCTCTTCTCCACAATCTACCACGTGCAAATCGGTAGGACATCCAATATCCACGCAATGTTACTGACAATGTTATTTTACAACTTATCATCCATTAATATTTTAACTAAATAGAAAGAGAGAGAGAGATGTCAAGGTGTATGAGTGTCTGAAATGCGTTCAATCGTAGGCTGTGTTTGGACAAATATTAAATTACATTGTATGTATGTCACTTACCACTATTATATTATTTTGTTAAGTATTATTAATTTAAAGCAAATGTAAGCCTAATGAAAATTATGAAAATTACCAATTGGTGGACAATAGCAAATAGAAGCCACAGTTGAGAGTAAGATAAATATGGAATAAAACAATTTAAATTTTAGCTCTCAACTAAAAGGACTATAACAATTTCAATTTAATAACAATGATATTTCGGATAATATCCTTCATCAGATAAGACAAACATGTAATATATATAATAACTAGAACATTTAAATCAAGATCAACTAGATACTAGATATAATAATATGATCTAATAAAATTGGTGGACAGTAAAGATCATATTATTATTATCATAAACCGTCTCCTTCCCCCCAGAGCTGTATGGAGAGGATGGCCGCCAGAGCTCTGCCTTCTTCTACCTGTGGATCGTGGCGGCTGTCGTCAACTCGTGCTACACCTACGCCTGGGACATCAAGATGGACTGGGGCCTCATGGACAGAAAGGCCGAAAACCGCTTCCTGCGAGAGGAAATTGTCTATGCTTACAAGGTAACGATGCGAGTCATGCATGAATTCTATTCTCCTGCCTCAACCACCATCCACCAACACTGTTCATTTGATACGAGGCTTTCATAGACAAACGTTTTCCACTAATATTTGTGGTTTGAATTCCATGGCGTTATTTTATCAAACATTGTTGTAATACTGCGTAGACTTTCAATCCAAACGTTGACATCAAGAAAATTGAAGAAACTCTCAGCAGTGATATAAATGCCTCCGATCATACTTCGACACTAGAGGCGCGTTCCATAGGCCTCTGTTAGCGGTAGTCGGTAGGTCGGTAGCCTAACGGAGTGGTCCATAATTATACTGCCATATAGCA
>JAUEKV010359598.1:0-10410 GCA_031833985.1 Ancula gibbosa
AATCACTCAATCACTCAATCACTCAATCACTCAATCACTCAATCACTCAATCACTCAATCATTCAATCACTCAATCACTCAATCACTCAATCAATCAATCACTCAATCAGTCAATCTGCCAAATAATTATCAAATATCAACCAACCAATCAATTAACTAATTACATAAAATCAATCAAGGAATCAATCAATCAATTGATTAACCAATCAATCAACAAACTAATTAATCAAAATGAACCAATTAATATCTCAAATAATGTATCAATCAGTTGCCCAATGCGTCAGTCAGTCAATCAATCAATAAATCAATCAACGGTCGCATAGAGTTCAAAGCCTGTTTGTTTTACGCAATTTGAAGTAAGCTCCTAATTACGTCCCCGAGACGCCAACCGTTCAACAGCCACGCAACCAATCTCAAGCAAAGATCCTTCGGCTTTCTTTAACGCTTGTTTAAACTAACACCAACGTCCACAATTTATGTTTCAGCCAAGCGATTAACGTGCCTCCAACCAACGCGTATTTGCCATAACTGACCACAGAGTTTGATCGGTGGACCATAGCGCGCATTCTTACAGTACTTACACAGACACGAGTCTCTTGAGTTCCTTGAGCCCCTCGCTTTGCTCTATCAGACCTATTTGTTTGTCTTGGCGGTTTTAAACCCAGGGAAAGGCCAAAACTGTAAAGTACAGAAGGGTAACGCAGAAGGGTAACGCATAATATAATAATATGACCTTTCGGTGCGCTAGGTCGAGTCCTTGGGGATCCTATTGCTCCCACTCCTACGTCTTTCTTGGCGCAGTAGTTCGTCTAAGGGGAGCTAACCAGGTAAATGATATGTCTTGGTCGGCTGGTTGGCTGGTTGGTTGGTCGGTTGGTTGGTTGATTGGTTAGTCGGCTGGTTGGCTGGTTGGTTGGTCGGTTGGTTGGTTCGTTGGTTGGTTGGTTGGATGGATGGTTGGTTGGTTGGTCGGCTGGTTGGTTCGTTGGCTGGTTGGTTGGTCGGTTGGTTGACTGGTTGATATTACTGTATTGGTTTATTATTCTTTGCTTGGCTGGATGCTTGGTTGGTGGAAATATTGATTAATTGTTTGGATGATTGGTAGATTGATTTGTTATTTGGTTGGTCCGTTGTTTGGTATTTTGCTTGTTGGTCGATGGGATGGTTGGTAGATTGATTGTAGATAGGTTGATTGGTTGGTTTGTTGACGGTTGATTGTTTTTAGTTGGTTGATTACATTCATTGATTGGTTCGTATATCAGTAGATCGAAATCTTAGCACGCCGTGTTGACGGTCCGTGCAGAACCCAACGCAAATTCATACAACGCAATATTCAGGGTTATGATTGTGTCAAGGCCTAGACAACCATACACTCAGTCAATGACAGAGAAATAATAATATTACTTATTATCTGGTTTTCATTACAAGTAACTCTAAATAATAGGTTTATATGTAGAATGAACAATGCCTCCCCGACCTTACTGCTAGTATGGTGGTCTAGACCAAGGCCTTTCTATTGCGTTATGATGTAGCTCCGTGACTTGACCCGCTATCACAATAATTATAACACGCATAATTATACACGTCTTAATATGATAATATAGAAAGCATTGTTCCATCTAGTCAAGCCGTCAGAGATGCTCAAGACCCAAGCAACGCTTACTATGGGCAATGACCGCAAATGCCCGAAGACAGGGCATCTTAATAGTTGATCCATCGATTAATTGATCTTATTGATTTATTGATAGATGGATTGACATATTGACTGGCTCCAGCTGAGAAGTGCTCATCAATTACTGCAACTATCAGTTAACAACCCTAACTTACATTGTCAGTCATCATCTTCTTCTTCTTCTTCTTCTCTTTCTTTTTCCTCTTCTTCATCTTCTTCATTTTCTTCTTCTTCTTCTTCTTTTATTATTCTTCTTTTTATTCTTCTTCTTCTTCTTATTATTATTATTATTATCCCTCTTCTTCTTCTTCTTCTTCTTCTTCCCCTTCTTCTTCTTATTATTATTATTATTAGTAGTAGTAGTAGTAGTAGTAGTAGTAGTAGTAGTAGTAGTAGTAATAGTAGTATTATACCTCTTTTTCTTCTTCTTCTTCTCCTTCTTCTTCTTCTTCATCTTCTTATTATTATTATTATCATTATTATCCCTCTTCTTCCTATTCTTCTTTTTATTATTATTATTATTATTATTATTATCTCTCTTCTTCTTCTTCTTCTTCTTCTCCTTCTTCTTATTATTATTAGTATTATTATTATTATTATCCCTCTTCTTCTTCTTCTTCCGATAGAACTATTCCCAGTCGGCGTCCAAGCCGTAATCAGAGGAATCACCTCAATCGGACGAAACGGTTCAGTTGACGTTTTTGGCACACCAAACAATGCAGCCTGCAGCCAGCCCGACAATTTATAATTATACAGAGTGGGATGAAGACCGGACATGAATGAAAATGGGATTTATGAAACCCAATCATTTAATTTAATTTCTCGATCTGCCGTCACTCAAAATTGGTTTATAATTTTCATGACATAAATTTTAATGTAGATTCTATGTTTCAACTTCTATTTTTGCCATTGCGCCAAGGCAAACTTTGAACCTATGAGCAAATTATTTCATCTTAAGATAGGCAGATTTGGAATCGATTCTGTCCACAGTCAAAATAATGTATGCATTGCAGATTGTCAAAGGTAGGCACATAATAATAACAATATTACTACTAATAACAATAATTACAACAACTTCCCATAAATTACCTTGTTGTGTTACTTGTTATGTTCCGTGCTTATAGTCAGACCGGTTTGAATTTCGCTCCCATGCGCGCATGTCCACACGAATGAATAATAAATAAATAAAATGAAACTTCTTCAAATTTAAACAAGTGATTCTGCTTTACTGATGAGCAAAATTGAATGCATTCCATCCGTACCTGCCTTTTAAAAAGTATAAATAACTTATAATATCTATAATAAAATGATATCATCCGGCACTAAACATAATCGAAACAGACTCTCTCTCTCTCTCTCTCTTTTAGATATAATGTGCAACAATAGAACAATAGAATAACTCAAGATCATTATGCTTTGCAACATCAACCAATTAATGCATCGCATTGAGTTCAATAAGAAATAACGACGACCACCACGAACACTAGAACTTTTGCGAAGCAAATCAACTGACTGAATGATGACTTACAAGTTAATGTGATATTATTTTACGCATAATAGTAATAGTATTAAGTATTAATAACAATACAAGTATGTATGCCCTTTGAACCGAGGGCTGATTGATTGGAGGTGAAAGCAAATCCCCCCACTCAGCACTAATTAGCACTGACGTAGAGCCACGGAATTAAGACTACGCAGAAGGAACAGAGACTATATAACTTCTAGTCCACAGCTCTAGGCGCGTTACTTCCGGTAAATGGCTTGCCTGGAGTCTAAAATTAGAAATCCGAATATGTGAATCGAGATCTAGAACTGTCTATGACGATTGTTATCTTTCTATAATTACATAATGATATACATTTCGATTAAATAATTAGACTTTTGTAAATATTACGTCCCCAGATGCTTAATTTGCGATTGAGTTAAGCTTTGCCAACCGGTCTGTTTAATAGTTTTTACGCATAGAGTTAGTAGATCTAAATCTCGCAATTGCTCGCGCCGACAAAATTAGACGATACCTCACGTCTTCTCTATGTATATCTTTGGTAGACCGCTGGTCGAACGCACCGGCTCCCTTATCGACCGAGTGCCGCCGTTTGCCGGCATTTGCGCACTTGAGTGACTGCGCCGGCCGAGGAGTGCACGCCTTTGTTTTGTCCGTGGTGTTGGAGAGTGGGCACTTAAACCAAGCTGCCGTTCCTTACTAGATCTAGATCTAGAAGATCTAGAAGATCTAGAAGATCTATACCTATGGTCTGACCACTGAGACTGACCATAGGACCAAGTCCAGACACCCATGAGAAGGAATATTATTTCATTATGCGTCATGTAACTGTTACAGTCGTGTGCTAGCTTTTGTAAGAATGGTTGGTCGGTAGTCGGTACCCCTGGGCTAAACCTCAAAAGGCTCAAAAGGCGCTAAGTCTGGGGCTAAGCTTCGGCAAAACAATGGAAAACAATGCAATGAATTGGCGAAGGCGTAGGGTCCTGATTGTAAGCCCAAAATCGATGTTCAGGATGGTCCAATGACGAAGGGCTACACCGAACCTTGAGAGTAGTCAGTAATGAAAGCTAGAAACGTTATAGATAAGTCTGTCGTGGGCTAAAACCGGTCTTTAGTGTAGGGTAAAACGGTAAATTCCTTCAAGGCCATGAGGTCCATAGAGCTGGAGCCTACCCCCAATATATGTACGGCAGCAAAGCGGAACGAGTGATTTAAAGAATAGCCCTTTAAAAAGACGTCAGTCTCTCGCAGGTATTGTTTTTTCCCGGAGTGTTGATGCTGGTACCCACTTGGTACTTGAGTGAAGTGAGGTGAAGAAAAACACGTTAAATGCCTTTCCCAGGGGTACTACACAAAACCGGGAGTCAGCGGGATTCGAACCCATGACAATTTTGTATTGAACATGAGACCACTGTGCGGCGGTCTGTATTGAATGTAACCTTACATAGGTTGACTGCATCATGTGTTGTATGTCGTAGAGGTTTGATAATGTAATGAATGATCGACTCCAAGTGATCTTTATTTAGTGCAATTTCTTCAGGCCAAGAGGCCCATGATAGAGCTGGTGCTTATACCCAGATTATATGGCGGAACTAGTGATTAATGAAAAACCTCATGGAGAAGACGCCAGTTTCTCGCAGGTTTACTTTCCAAGCAGTGCTGGTACCCAATTGGCACCTGGGTGAAGTGTGGGATAGTGGAAAGGAGTAAAATCTAATGGTTATTTAGATTAGATCTAAACTTTATATTTATTTTATTATAAGAGGTGGGATTTCTAAAGACAAATGAAATAAAAGCCTGACCAATGTAATGAAATGCAACCATAATAATAACTCAATAAAGAAATAGACAATCAAGACATTTATAATTTTCGGATGTACTATAAAACATCCATATATAGATCTATAGTGAGTAAAAGATTCTTATAATATCTCATTCTCCGACAAACGATACCACCTATAACAAAAATACCGACGAATCTAACAAACAACAAGAAGCAAACATACACTATCAAAAGCAAAACAAAACAAAAAAAAGCTAAGATCAAAGCAAGCTCGAGAAAAACGTGACTCAATCAACGTGTATCCAAAAAGCAAAGGACATAACAATGAAAATCCACATTCAGATTATTGCGCCCCTTAATCTATTAATATAGGACACAATACGCTGTTTTTAACAATACTATTTTACTTATTTCACTAGCGGGGCTTATTCTAATAAAACCAGCAGGCGAAGCTATTTGACGATGACGATGACGATGACGATGACGATGACGATGACGATGACGATGACGATGACGATGACGATGACGATGACGATGATGATGACGATGGAGTCGACGACGATGATGACAATGACGATGACGATGACGATGGCGATGATGATGACGATGACGATAACGAAGACGATGGCAATAGCGATGGCGATGACGATGACGATGACGATGGCGATGACGATGACGATGACGAGGATGATGACGATGATGATGATAATGAAGATCACAATGATGATATAAAACAATTTTTGTTTGTGTTGTGAAAATCAATTTTATATACAGACTGCGATACTGGCGTACATAATAATATGCATCTTGATGTTTCAAATATTTGTATTGTTCAAAGATTTTGTCAAATCCCTGCCATGTCTTGATGGAAATCCTTCTTGATATTCTCCAGAACAGTTGGATCAAGCAACACATCGAGGCCAACACAGGCCAGTATTTTAGCCTGGGACAGTGTGGGCCCCTGGGCTTGGGGCGAGGCTGCAGAGAAACGTGGAGAAACAGGCACGATTTAAATCAACATGATGATGGCAAGCTAAGTGGAAAGAATGGGACAGTTATACAACTAGCGATGCCACCCATTATCAAATTAAAGAACTACCAATGGGAACAACGCTTTCCAGAAATGAATGGTTGACCCTGAATCGTGTAAGAGCCAAAGTGGGCAAGACAGACAAAATTGCTAAAGTAGGGACCGGCCCCAACCAGTCAGTCATTCAGTGAACGTGTGGAGCCCCAGAGCAGACAATCGAACACATTCTCAACAATTGTGAACTTGGACCCACATGCGACGACTCAGAATTTAGAGCTTGCAACACGGACGCTAAAAACTGGATTGGCGCGATAAAATATGATGATGATGATGACGACGATGTTCTAGTGAATCATCATCTTCATCAGCATCATCAGCATCATCAGCATCATCATCATCACCATCATCATCATTATCCGCATCGGCCTCATCCTTAACCACAAGATCTTACGAGCAAAATCAATAACAGGGTGAGTGTGGATTCAAGCCTGTGAGTACCTGGCTGAAGGCAGAGCAGGATATTGTCAGAATGCTAATATCGAGTGCTTTAAAAAAAAGAAAGACTCATATTGTAGAATGCTGCCCCATGGAGTTGAGATGGACATAAGAATGACATGGTATAAATTACTGTAAAGCGTAAAGCGCCTGTAGCATGATGGCAATCGTGTATATGGACTATAATGCAATGTTTACATAATTTATGATATATACAAGTAAACCTTAAAAGCATGACCGCGTACCTGCAGCGCGTGCGAACTGGGCGGTGTGGTTGGCGGCCCGTGTGCCGCAGTCGAAGGTTGGGTGGAGGCTGGCCACCACGTGACTCACGTTGCCCATGTCGGTGGAGCCCAGCACCTGCGGAACAAGGGGGACAACTCAGGTTGAACATTTTGTGGGGAAGGAAGAGGAGAGAACGCCTTTCATAACATCCTGTATAAATACGTTATTCTTCTAAAATGTTGGTTCATTCCCTAATAACTAGTCGCTTCGACTACTGCAATTCACTCCTTTATGGTCTGCCAAAGTCCACAACAGATAGACTTCAAAAAATGGACTATTATTATCTGTGTTGGCCCACAAGAAACACTACTTGCCACCGTTATGAGAAAGTTAAAGAAGAAAGTTGACGTTTGGCCACGTAACACGACATAACACCCTGTCGAAAACCGTACTATACAAGGCACCATAGAAGGCGGTAGAAGGAGAGGCAGACAGGCCAAATTCTAGATTGATAACATCACGAAGGGAAAGTCCATCCTTGTTGAGAAAGGCTGAAGACAGATCTGGTTGGTGGATTCCTGTGGTGGAATCTTCCTTCATGTCTCATTTACGACCGTCCCAGTAAGGAGAATGACGTGAGGGGGTGGGTAGAAGAAATTGTAGAGTTCTCCCCGTTTGTTAGTTCCATGTACACGATATCCCAATTATACTATGTCTATTTAACATGGCAGATACCTCTAATATCTTTTAAAACATATCGTCGTGCAACGGCGCATAGAGCTTTTAATGCGAAGATAATGCGCCCTACAAATTCATTTTATTATTATTATTATTATTAATGACGTGAAAATGAAACTTACAAGAGGGAGCACTATCCAATGACATTCATCACATATAAACAAGGGAATGGCAAAGAAAATTGGTCACTTCAATATCACCGAAAATGAAAACAGAAACATAATGTAAGGGTGACTAATGAATGAATAAGTGAGCCACACTTTTTAAAGATGGATTCGTATGTATTGAGTACATCTACTGTGAGTTATATCAATGAAAGGGAAAGTTGCTTGAAATAAATATAAATAACTATTTGAATATATTTCTTTTAATAAACTAAACAGCAGATCAAATGAGAAGGAACCAAACCTTTTGAGGATAAGGAGTGTGTAGCTCAAAACCAACATTTTTGGCGTTAGTCTCGTATAGTCTCGCCAAGGTCTCGTTCGTCAAAAGGCACTCATAAGGTTTGGGTAAATCTGTGATCGCCATCTGTGGGGGATAATTGTTTCAGAAATTTAATTTACATACTTGTATCGTAAAACTTCTGGAATGAGTAGTCCTTTCCGTGTCGGTCTCTGTCTCTGTCTCCGTCTCTGTCTCTCTGTCTCTGTCTCTGTCTCTTTATCTGTCTTTGTCTGTCTGTTTGTCTGTCTGTCTGTCTGTCTGTCTGTCTGTCTGTCTGTCTCTCTCTCTCTCTCTCTCTCTCTCTCTCTCTCTCTCTCTCTCTCTCTCTCTCTTCAAACCCTCTCTCTCTCTCTCTCGCTCTCTGCCTTTTAAAAGGAGAAGGTTGACGTGTCTGGCCACGTAACACGACATAACGCCCTGTCAAATACCCTACTTAGTCTCTCAGTAGCCTTTGCTATAATAGCCAAGCACCTTAAAACTTCACACTTCAAGGAATCAATCTACCATCTGGCTTATTGTGCTTCCTATGAATCAATTCAGACAATTGAAATCCAATCAAGCGTGTAGACCATCACAAACACACTGTCTCTGATGTGATTTCCAAACTTACCGTACATCCAGTGGCCTCACCGGCAGCCTGGAAACATCGTTTGACCTTGAAATCAAGGTCATCCAGATCCCGGTCGTTGTCGGACCTTATTTGGACCCTCGCCTCAGCTTCACTCGGAATAATGTTTGTCCTGGTTCCCCCCTTCGTTATGATTACTAGGGTCAGAATACAAATAACGACATTTAATCAAGTTCAAATTTCACCGCATTATAATAATTATGTCCATAAAGGACGTCTAGCACGATAACTTGAAAGTGATACCCTCATCAAAATACGTCGACGGCTTAGAAGTAAATATTAAAGACATGTCCCCTGAATGAACAAGACAGCATACAGGATATACATGGGAAGAATATGAAAAGACAGAGACATCCCTCCTCATGATTATAATCATCACCATTATCGTCACCATCATCATCGTCATCATCATCTTCATCATTATCACCATACTCACGACCACATCCACCATCATTACCATAATGTATCAACAACATTAACAACAAAGCAAAACCAACACCACCACCCAAATCACCGTGAACACATCATCTTCACCATCATCACCACCATCATCATCATCGTTGTCATCACCATCCCCAACATGAACAACAGCAACAGCAACACCACCACCTAATAAACCGTGGACTCATAACCATCATCCTCATTGTCATCACCATCCTCAACATTAACAACAACAACCCCAACATCGCCCAAATCACCGTGGGCTAATCATCCTCATCGACATCACCTTCCTCAACATTAACAACAACAACAGCAACACAAACAACACCACCACCCAACTCACAGTGGACTCATCATCACCATCCTCATCGCCGTCATCATCCTCAGTATCAACAACAACACCAACAACACCACCACCACCCAATTAACCGTGGACTCATCACCATCATCATCTTCATCATCATCATCATTGTCATCGCCTTCACCATCCTCAACAACAACAACAACACCACCACCGCCCAACTCACCGTGGACGCGGCAAGAAGGCTTCAGCTGTTGCCGTAGCGTGGCCACAGAGACATAGGCCTGGACGATGGCGTCGAGGGCATTGACCCCTTCCCAGGGAAAGCCCGCGGCGTGCGACGGCTTGCCGTGAGCTACGAATATCAGTCTGAAGAAAGGATGGTAGAAAGAAATGAATGAAGACAAACAGATAGAAAGAAAGAAAGAAAGACAGAAGGAAAGAAAGGAAGAATGAAAGGAAAAGAGCAACTAAAAAGAAAAAAGAAATGCGAAAGAAAGAAAGGAAGAAAGAAAGGGACACGGAAAACGTAGAAGAGAAAAGAGAAGAGATAGAAAGAAACATAGAAAGAAAGAAAAAGAAAAGATAAAAGTAGAAAAAGAGCTAGAAATTATTTTTTTTAAAGGAATGGAGAAAGAGAATATGAAGAGACAAAGAAAAAAGAAAAGGAGAAAATAAGAAAGAGAAAGGGAGCCATCAATATATAAAGACGGAAAGAAATCAAAGTTAAACCAAACCACATCAGACAAACAATCTATGATCAAACAATAGCCAAATAACAATATATATATATAACAAACTAATAAAACAAAACCCAAACAAATTTTAATAACCACACAGACACATAAACTATGATAAACTCACACTCAATCACACACACACACACACACACACACAAATAGACACGTGCGCGCGCAACTACAGAGCTAGATCAAAATGAGCTGTTTTAGGTTGGAGTTTTTTAAGTTCGATTCATTCAAGGCACACCTCACAAAGCAATGCAATTAAAAAACAACCTGTATATTTGTCCCCACATCTTGGGGTTACAACAGTATCAATGAAGAAGAAGAAGAAGAAGAACAAGAACAAGAACAAGAACAAGAAGAACAAGAACAAGAACAAGAACAAGAACAAGAACAAGAACAA
>JAUEKV010361820.1:0-10401 GCA_031833985.1 Ancula gibbosa
GCCCCGTTTGGGGTCTCCCTAGCCTAATTGGCTAGCTGGGCCCCATTTGGGGTCTCCCTAGCCTCTACCATTTATTAAATAAAGTGAAAAATACCTTTTATTACCCATATTCTTGATTTATAAGTAAATAAAAGAAAATATTCTAGATGGAAATTCTTTGTCCATTTTTAACCCACCTTTCCTTTCTTATATTTATTTACATTTGCTTGATTTCTTTTGTTTTCCATCTCTTCTCTTTCCAGACAGCAAAATCTCTTGTCCCCCCGACCTTGAGCGCCTGTATGACTTATATAAAGATGAGCAGAATCAGGCTCTCATGAAAGGAGACGATCTTAGTTCCTTCTCTTCATTTGAAAAAGTGAGTCGATGCTCAGCTTCCACAATTTTTGTTGATCAGTTTTACGTTCAAATTCCTTCTTTGATTGTGAAATTATACAATAAAGATTATTACATGTATTTTTATTATTATTATTATTATTATTATTATTACATTCACTTTTGGGGGGCTCCCTTGCACAAATTTTGCTGATCGGTTATAAGTTCAAATTTCTCCTTTGTTTGTGACATTATGAAATAAAGATTATTATTATATTACATTTACTTTTGGGATTGTAAGCCAATTTTTGTTTCCTTTTTTTAACAGCCATATAATGTGCTTTAAGTGGTTGTTTTTTCCCCACAGATTCCGTCCTTGACCAACATTAATCTTCCCCAAACGCCACGGCTTTCTGAGTAGGTTTTGTTAATTGCATCAATCTGAGCGGTATAATAAGGGTGCAAATAATTTTTTTAGATAGGTTTTAATAAGATAATGATAATAATAATAATTATTATAATAATACTTTAGTGCCATCTAGACAGTGCGAAGCAATCAATTGGAAATTGACTTGGTGTTGAACAATAATCAGAATAGCATTCTCACATCCATAAATACATTATATATTACAATATTCATTTTGAAAAACTCTTACTGTGTTTTCTCAAAATAGAAGTTATCTAAGTATTTCACATGGTTTCATTTTGAAAACATTTATTCGGGGACCTTTGTAACCTTAGAAACATTTTGGCAAACATAATATTGTTTATGGCTGTTGTGAGCGATGAACATTTCTCATAAAATCAACATTGAGTCATAGTCGTGCAAATATTACAATATAAAAATGTTTTAATTTCTATATGCAACGATTAGCTGTTTTAGATAGATCTAGATTTATATTAGAATCTAAGCATATTATTATGATAGTCTTAAATCTAAATATATATTTTTTTATTTTTTTTTATTTCAGGGATCTGGAGGAGGGGAACAAGAAAGTTTTTACTCGCAGTGCTAAAGCTAAACAAATTCAGCAGGCTGAAGAGATGGGAAAAGGCTGGAAGGAGGACCAAACGCTTTTAACACCTCACAACCCGTCTGCAAACCCGTCGCGTCTTTCTTTCGAAGACAGGGATGTCATCAATGCAAAGACTCGCAACATCGCTGCCCTTGCTGCCAAGAAGAAGAACAAGGCTCATACATACGTCGCTCATAACAGCGTCCGGCCTCTGTACCGACCGCAGCCACACTTGGACGACGACGTCTTCGATGATTTCGGAGGGATGATAACTTCGAGTCGCCTTGGGCATCCGATCAACAGTCTCAACGATAATGGAGATGACATGGCTGACAGACACAGCATTCACACTGAACAAAGCTTGCCGCCTCTCAAAACCATCGGAAATGTCGGCAGCCGCAGACTCGTTGAACAGGAAGAGGCGAGAAGGCGGGCTGTCCGCTATACTAATGGCAACAACAATATGACAGGCAGCTATTTGGAGGTAATTAAAACAGTCTCAATTCTCATAGTTTATCATTGCATTTTATTTTATTTTATTTGGAGCTAAATGTTATTTTATTAACATCATAGAAAAAAGACTTGTCCCATTTGTTGGCAGTTACAATTTGTCATTCGTATTTTCTATCGTTTGTTCTTTATTTAGATTTTTCTCCTTTCTTTTATTTTTAAAAGAAGGTAGGAGAATGTGATTCGGTCGGATGTGCTAAAAGTTTTGCTTGCCTTAGCACAAGAAGGATTTCTGATACTCTGAATATCCTGAGTTGTTTATGAATCAATCTCTTACGGGTCGTGAATTACTCTATTCATTTCTGGAAGTATCCATTCATTTCATTCTTATTACCATTAATCCACCTATTCATTCATCAATCCATCTGTCCCTCCATACATACATCCATCTACCCATCCATCCATCCATTCTCCATCCATACATCAATTCACCCATCCATCCATCTATTCTCAAAAAATAAATCTTTTCATTTATACACATCTAGACATTACTCACATACATCCCGCTGTAATCACCAATTCCTTGCCCATGTACACGCAATACAGAAGTCCCGTGGGAAGAAGCAAGTGGACCACAGCCAGGCAAATCGGCAGAGGAGAAAGAATCAAGCCGGCGGCCATCATCTGCGCATCCCCTCCAATGCCAGAGGTTCGTGGTTAGGGGAGACAACCTTTTAATAATAATGTTTGGTATTCAGAATAGCCCCATAATGATAATAATTATAGTAAATGGCATTTATATAGCGCTTTACCCCATACATACAGGGCCTAAGCGCTTTACAATATGTAGCAAAATATTATCAAATTTAAAAGTGACTGATTTCACTTAACATACCTAGTTAGTTAGTTAATTTGAGAGTAAAGCCCTGCACACCATGAGCGGTGATCTCAGGGACTAAACATAACCAGCAATAACTAACGACAACAGCAATAATAATAAGGCATGACTTAAAAATAGACAAAGAAGAAGAATGGCTTATTTTCGCTGGTAGGGAGTTACAGGAATGTGGGGCTGATAATTGAAAAGATTGCTCCCCAATTTTGAAGGATGCTTTAGGCTTAACTAAAATTAAATTAGCTTCGTTTGAGCGTAAATTTCTATTTTGAAACTATACAAATGTAACAATAATTAATTTATATAACTATGAAATAGATATTAGATCTAGGCTATCTATAGTTACTAGATCTAGTATTAATATATAGATTAATATTTATAAATTATTTGTAATTTCAATTGCCCTAGTCCTTAGAAAGAGTAGGATCACGACCTTCTTGATTTAAAACAGGTCTATATGTCAAGGAATGTAGCATCTCTTATAAAAATATGGTTCTTTTTGTATTTTTAAATATATTTTTAATGTATATTTTATATTAGGCGATGATAGAGGAATCTCTCCCACACCAAGTCTTGCAGTGGACCGAAATAAGAGAAATTCAAATGTGAAACCTCGAAAGAAACAAACAGGTAATATTGACAAGAGCATAGAATAATACATATATATATATATATATATATAATTATCTATATCGACGATAACAGTCGCAAACCGTGTAAGTCCAAGATGAGGCTAAGTTTTATTTTCGTCTGAAAAGATTGCTAAGAAACCCTCTTGCATCATGTCTCAATATAGTGCAAGCATAAATAAGGGGAACTTAATGAACTTACCACTTGATGAAAACCATTTCCATATATTGTCTTCTCAATAAATGCGTGGCATGTAACTAAAATTTGGTTTCTTTTTTGTAACGTCATATATCGTCATGCATCACTTAAAGATTGTGTTGATTTCTAATAAACAGGTCAGTCCATCAGAGCAGCCAATGTGGCCACCCCTCAGTCAGAGAAGTCAGTTGCAAGTACTTCACAGCTGCGTGAGAAGAAAGCGAAGCCACTGCCAACCATACCACAATACAGGAAAGGAGACATAGCCGTCACTGGCACTGCCACCAATGCGGCCAAGTTTTAAGGAAATTGATCTTTTTGGGTTATTACAATTTTTATGATGTTTTAAATAATGTATTATTATATAAGTAAGAAATGTTCAAAATCGATCACAAGAAAAATCATATTTAGAAATCAAGATTCTGACATGTCATTATTTATATATGAACTTTAGAATGTTTGCTCGATTTACTTAACTTTGCTGATCCTCAACTGCTGGACTTGTCCCTTTTACTTTAGATATTGCCACTTATAGAACTTGACCATGTTCTTCCGTTGGTCTATTGATGAATGATTTTATGTTTAAGAATGCCCTAGCCTAGATAACGGCAAAATAATTTTTTATATACTCATTATTTATTTGCCAATTTTCTAGAAATTAAGAAATGCCAATTTCTAATAGAATTGTTTAATGTAGAAATCTAAATAGTTTAGATTATCCACTTTTTTTATTGGAAAGACAAATTGACTTTTTGATTATTTTATTCACTCTGTGATCTTCTTTTTCATTTTTTAGGTTATATTCAAACAGAGCTCTTATGTAGAGTTGATAGAGATAAATCTTTCTTTCATTGCATGACCATGAGTGTCTACACATATTCTCAGGGTGGATTTTTGTCCCGATTCATTTGTTTGTCTTTGTTTTTACCTTCTAGAAGTCGTTTATTAAATACTTTGTACCGATTCATCATTTCAGCAATTATAATGAATCATTTAAATAATGAATCGTAAAGATAAATGACTGTTGTATTGAGATGGAAACTGGAAAAAATTGTGGGGAATGGATTATTTGTATGAGCGGTGAGAGTATGATTATGCATAACCTTATGAATCAGACTACTTTGAGTACAACTGAAATGGCTGTACATTACGTTACACAGAAATATTTAAATTGTTGTTGTATGGCAGACTGCTTTGACTACAACTGAAATGGCTGTACATTACGTTACACAGAAATATTTAAATTGTTGTTGTATGGCAGACTGCTTTGACTACAACTGAAATGGCTGTACATTACGTTACACAGAAATATTTAAATTGTTGTTGTATGGCACACCTTTTTGGGAAAGCTATACTTTAAAGTGAAATGAATATTTAATCCCATATTTATGTTTTATTAATAATGTTTATGAAAGTTTACTTTGACTTTGTTTATGTAATTTTGACATTGTACTATTATTAGTTTCAGTGACTTTTTATTGCTAAAATTTCCTTTACAATACATGTAATTGCAAAATACTACATAATATGTTAGTTAACCTTTTGGTATTTTTACTTCCAGGAAATTGAAGTTGGTCTAGAGTTATTTGTTATTTTCTTAATGATTTTATTTAGTTCATGACTTCCTATATTTATTTGATTTTTAAATAATATACATCTTTTATACAAATATTTGCAATAATTCATGATTTTTTTTATTTAAAGAGCTTAATAATGTTTCCTCAAAAATTGTGAAATCTATGCTTTGATAGTGCAATATTTATTTGTACTGTAAAGCTGCAATTGTGCATAGTTTTTTAATCCAAGCAAGTATGCACTGACTAAAACTTGTGAGATTAGAAAGAGGCAAGTTTAAATCATTTTTATTTGACATAGCAGTTATCATAACATTTTATTTTCCTTAATTTCAATCTGTTTTCCATATTGTGTGTTGTGATTCTTTACAATTTATCATACAAATATGAATATTGAACCACATTTTTTTCAGTGAAAATTGATTAATTCTAAATTAATTAATTTTTTTAATATCTTTTTATTTTGATATATTTGTTAATGATACCTGAGCTATAGCATAAAAACACTCCTTTGTTGAGTATATTTGCACTCAAATTGAATGTTGTCAATTTTAATGTTTACTGCTGAGTATCAAGTCTTCTAATCGATTAATTTGACTGTAACTTCCAGCAATGAGGAAGGACTAAACGTGTTGGAGTGGAAGCATGTCAGTGGCGCTTGCCTCTTTATACTCTCTTCTTTTAATCACTCTGGGCCTAGAGAGAAATCTTTAAATTTGGAAATGAAGGGCGTGGTTTAATATCAGCTATTCATTGACAACTTTGAATAATTGTACCGAACTGAGTCTTCTTATTTTGTGGATTGTTTTATTATCAATGGTAAATGTATACAAAACCAAGTATGATGCGATGATGATGTATTTCATATCACAGGGATGAGACAGTTTATTGAAAAGATATGAGAATTATTATGACATTTTTTTCTTCCTGGTTTAGCTGTGATATTTGACATAGGGCAATTCCTCTTTTGATATTTTCCTCTGCACAGTGTGATAACATGAACTTGTTTCTATTTTTTTGGATGGAACCAGCAATATATTTGTCCACATTTCTCATTTTCATCTCAATATAGGTTTTCCTCCAATTGAATCTTTTTTTTTTGTAAGACTTCAAATACAATAATAGCCTGCAAATTCTGGTGCTACGATTGTTTGTTTTGGTTTACATTATCTTCAATATTGAATTATACACCATAATATTAAATCTGCGATAATGTTCAATTTTTGAAAATCAAGAATGTATGCATTACTTTACATTAAACCTCCACAACAAACATATTCTATGCCAATGTACATATTGTTATTCCTATAAACAGATATTCATATATTCATATATTTGACAATACTGCTGGTTCTGTTGAAATTATATATTCTTGTTAATGGTAAAACTCATCTACGACTGATTGAAATCCTAGTTTGGGATGAAGATTGACTCTTTCTTAACAAGATCACAATTTTAAAGTGTGTTTATCACTCAAGGCTGACTGAGTATATTACACAGGTCTGAAATAATTATTCCTTTTTGGACAACTGTTTCCTCTAAGATAATGCAAGTTTTAGAGAAAAATTGTTCTTATGACGTTTGTGTAGTTATGGGCAGAATCCAGGGGTGGTTCTTTTATTTTTTGAAAGTTATTAAGCGTAAAGGATGTACATGTAAATACAAAATTGGTGTTTTGTTAAAAAAGACAATCTTTATCTCTTATCGGATATTTTGATATATTTTATGTCTAGATGTTTTTAAGTAGAATTATTTACTCATAAGTATACAGTAAAGGACAAATATTAATTATATTTAATGTACATTATTTTAATTCATGTACTGTTTTACAGTGAAATATCTTGCCCAATAGAAAATGATGAACATAACTTAGTGTATATTGATAAGTTTTGGTTCTTTATTCTTTATGTTGTTGATTTGTATTCGTATTTATTATTAATGAAAGTAATTGTAATGGTAAAATAGAGGAAGGATTCTCAGTATTTCAGTTTTTCTTTTGGAATTTTTTAATTTTAGAATGAAATTGGGAAGTATAATGTTATAGTCCATAAGATTGACGATACAGTTTTAAGATTTATTAACATATGAACTGAAATCTTCATTATTCAATTTTTTTATTATTATTTTTTGTCTTAAGATGCTAAGGACTTTTTAAAGGTTCTTTTAAAATATACGACACTATTTACCGTTACAACATTTTAAATATCTTTGCCTATTTAACGCATTGTTATTATATTATTATGTATAACTTATGTGAGAGCATTTTTTCAAAGTTTGTGAACCAAATAGTTCAATTTATAATGATTCTCACTTGAATTGTTGCTACATTCCCTCCAAAAATGCAAAAGCATTGCCAATCATGTTTGGATCCATGAAATATTGATTGCTTATTGATCAATTTTACAAATGTTTTCTTAATTCTTAGAACAAAGGGATTTCAGCTACCTGCTATTTCCATTCTTTTACTTTTAACTGTTGTTTATAACTTATTATGTAATTTTGTGTTTTAACACGATTTTCAAAGAATCTTTGTTTATCCATTTTTGTCACAGTTGTAAATTAGACTTAGATTGTATAATAGTTTCTTATTATTGTTAATATTTTCTTTATTTCAACTTTTCTAAATCCTAATTTATAAATAAAATTTAAAAATTTTAGTCTATGATTTCAAATGATAATACATGTATTGTCAAGATACTGTTAGAAATTTTGGATTTTTTAATCACAATTTCATAAAATGATTAACAATGAAAGTATTGGATTTACTTTCAATACCAACGTCGTATCTGAAAATTCTTCAAAATTTTGAATTTCTTGAATGGACTCAAAATAAATTATCACTGTCTTGTTAAATCTAATGCTTTATCTGAAACTTGAAATAAAGAAATGATGCAAAACATAAAATGTAATATTTGTTCTTTGAATCTTTTTTTTCTATTTCTTTTCTGTCAGTATGTGTTTTGCTTTTTTTTGTCTTGATTTTGGAATTGGGAGACTGAGTGTTTCAAAATATACGAATCAAGTGCCCAAACACCTAGAAGGTCAAGCATAAAGGAAGATATTTATTGTTTCCTGAAAGTTTTGTCCACACGTTTTATAGATACATACTAATGAATTCCTTCTTGTCTTAAAAGAAAAAGTCTTTTGTGTGCCTTCTTTGTCAGTCACTTTACTTTAAGTCAGTTTTCAATTATTATTCCAAAAACTGGCGGACTTTAGCTCAAGTGGTAGAGCGTCTTCAGAGTCAGAGGTCCCGGGTTCGATACTTAGTAGAGACAGAAATTTTTCATGGCTGCCCGAGTCAACCCAGCTGTAATTGGGTACCCAGCATTGAAGGCAGTGGAGGATCTTGTCAGTATCTTAGAGCATACCAGCTATGCTCCTCGTGGAGTTAAGATGGTAATTGAATTATCAGGCCTGCTGGGGGAGATTTACCGTGTAAAGCGCTTTACTTTGAGACTGAGACTATCTCTGTGAAAAGCGCTATATAAATGCACTCATTATCTTTTTATCTTTAAAGGCCAGAATTTATCCACAATTTCGATAATGATGGGCCTGATATATCTTGTGCGGGTTTTTTTAATGATAACTATTAGAATTTACAAATTCTTTGGTTTTTGAGGCATTGAGTTGGATGTTATTATTGCAATTTCATGGAAATCAGGCTTGTTTATCTTATTTGATAAAAATCAGATATTATTTTATTTGAACGTGCGTCATGAGTTGTGATTTTGAAGGATTGTGACTATCACTATCACTTTATTTTGATTTCATTAGGTTCCTCACTGCCTGCCTGGAAGATTCATGTGCGGTGTAGTAACTCCGCCCACCCTTCTGCCAACTTGGGTCGCACCAATGGGACCACCTGCTTACTTGAGCGAGAGAGAGAGATTATAACTCCTCAAATTTTATAGCTCCATGATAAAAATCATGAAGGTTTCTGGTTTCCATTATAAGTAACTCTTTTAAGGGGGCGTTACTGTACTTTGTTTTGTGGGCGTCGCTGAAACCATCGACAATCAAGGAAGATCCTTTCGGAACGTTTGTATTTGTGTAAACAATAGGCCTACAATCGACATGGTTCTTATTTCATCACCTCAAGCATTTTTCGTAGCTGTCGTCGTTTTTACAGCTGGCATCTATTTAGCTAATTGCAATAAATATTCAAAGAAAGCAAACTTTAAAGACAATGAAGATCTGGACCTGCAGATCGACATTGAAAATGAGAGACCCTTCCGTATGAAGAAGGTTAATTTGCTTTGGACAAAAGCAAAAAAAGTGAGTGTATCTAGAATCTATATCTGCAATTAAAAACATAGACTGTGTCTGAGCCTGAATAGGCCTATTTCTGATGGTGGATTATATGACTAGGGCTATACTATGAACGTTTTATAATCGTAATCGCCGACCAAGGCCAAGGCCATGAGTATGAGGCCCATCATAGATCTGGTGCTTATAAATTTATATCCAGTTTCTGTGGCTCGAACTCGAAGCGTAACAAGTGATCAATGAACACCTCCTGGATAAGACGCTAGTTATGGTTTATATCAGGTTTTATTTTCCCAGTAGAATTGGTGCTGATACCCACTTGGCGCCTGGGTGAAGTGAGGAAAAAAATGTAAGTGTGCCTTTCCAATCCCAGGGCATACAAAATCGGGTGTGGCAGATTTCGACCCCATGACCATTTGTTTGATCAGTCCAAAGCGCTAAGCACTCGACCACTGTGCCGCCTACTAAGATCTACATCTCCATGAATTGCTATGTTTGATTTTTATCACTTTTGTAACGAAAATCTCCTTATTATATGTTCTTTTTATTTGTTAAAGAAGATTTTCATTTTATAACTTTTTTCGATAAATTAGATTTGTAAAGCGCCTAGAGCTTGCTCATTGAGTGGGTTAATGCATTATAAAAATGTTCATCATTATATTATTATTACATGTATTACTATTATTGGAACTAGGCTAGCGGTCACTTTTTTTTATGGGCATCCAAGATTGGGCTAGACTTGAAATAACATAGCAGGAAATAGTTGATATAATAATGCGCCATGGTTAAGCGGTTGGACTCACAATTGAAAGGTACCCTGGTCGCCAAGAATTCATATTGTATGTCCCCAATGGAGTAGAGGGGTGCGATATAGATAAAAATTCAATGCAATGCTAAAATGCATTATAAATATTGAAATATAATATAATATACATTATTGTCTAGAAATTGGTTTAACCCTTACGTTGCCACAACCGACTATAGTCGAAGTTTCCGGTATACATCCGTATTGCCACGATCGACTATAGTCGCAATCGTAATAGTCTGTATAAAC
>JAUEKV010362930.1:0-10397 GCA_031833985.1 Ancula gibbosa
GGATATAACAAAATAGCGTTATAACGAAGTAAATTGTCTGGTCCCCAACATTTCGTTATAAGCGTGTTTGAGTGTAGTAAAAAATTAGTCTGTCTAAAAGTCCGTCCGGCTAAGAGGCCGATATTTTTGTCACCCCAGCACCAGCCTCTTAGCCGGAGATCACTTATATTCTTAACAATTTTACAATAATTTTTTCCCTAAGGTCGTGTTATTCAGGGATACAAATGAAATTAGTAAGAAATTATTTTCATGTCCCTTGATAGCACTTCACCCGCGCAAGTCTTTGCAACAATCGCAAAGATGAAAATAGAGGTTTACTCTATTGATGCCTATGTGGGGATTAGCATGCATAGACCAACACAACTATAGTCAACTATAGTCTTGCGAGTTGTATGTATTTTACCAAATTTAATCGTATGAGTTAGTCTCGGTTGTTCAGACTCTTGTTATTTCCAAGGTTCTTAAAGTTGGGTCTCTTTATTCCAGGGATTTATTAAGGGACACAAATAAGGTATGAAACCTGGGATTTGAAAAAATCTCACATTATTTCAAATGTCGTTAAAGATTTATAATGTACCACTGTAATACTTAACAGCGACAGGACTTCTTTCTCTCTCATTTTTCTTTTTTTTATGCAAAATGAGTGCATACCTATCTGGCCACAGTGGCCACATTTGGGAGGCTTGCGTTGCTTTGGGACGCCATCTGAACTGGTTGTAGATGATCTCTTGCGTCCATTCTTGGGCCCACCCCCACTGCCAGGCATGAAGGGTGTTAGGGAATCACCACTGTTGGATGGCCTTTGAAAACCCTGCCCACCAGAATCTGCTAAGAAAGTATAATATTACATCAGAATAAATTGGGTTTAATATTAATAAGATAAGATTGTTATAAGATTGATCACTTTATTGATCCTAACAAGGATATTACATTTGTGTTTCAGTCTGCGCTCTCTACAACAGTGTTGTTAATATAATGCCATGTAACCTCATTATAGAAGCAATTCATAGTCCCGTCCCATCTTTATCTTGACATGATCATGGCACAATCACTGAACAAAATCACAATACAACTACTGGGATTGTACAAATACAATACCTGTACTTGTTTCATCCGCCCATTGGAAGAAATTGCATGACTGCTCTCTTGGTTTTGAGCATCCATAGAAAGGTCGACCAGTGTTGGGGCCAGGCTTTGATACGGTCAAGCTGGAATGGAAAGGAATTTATACATCATAATTAATATAAGTAGGGGACAGTGTAACCCAGAGGTAAGTAAGGTGTCTACTTCTAAAGCCAACAATCACAGGTTCACTGGTTCTATTCCCAAACAGAGCAGGCATTTTTTCAGGATTGTGATTACGTACGCCCCTGGTCTTCTCGGAAAAGGATAAAAAACTTAGATATCCAGTGTGTATATTAGGCACATATGAGATTCCTTGGTGGTTAAATATCCTTTAGGGTAGAATGATCAGGCTGCCACCAGGGAAACATTCAAAATTCCTATCATTTTTCATTCTGGCTAAAGACCCCAACAACTTTTTCTGCATCAGACGTATTGACATTGTTTCTCCCATGATTAGAAGTAGAAGGAGGTAATATCAGTGGGGAGGGGAGTGTGACTGGGCAACCACACATCTGAAATCAAATGGCCAGGCAAAGCAGTTTTGACTTGGCCCTCATGCATTCTGTCAAAACATGGCCATTTCTGCCCAAACAATGAAATCTCTCGGTTTAGTTGTTAAATGGTCTTTCTTTTTCCCATTAAACTGAAAAATATGCTATATCCCCTTCGTAGGTTATAATAGTTATATGATACAATATATGAGTAAGAAAGGACATTTTTTGACCTGCATCAGTCATAGAGTGACGACCGAGAAATGCAATACAACAACATCCGATCTGAACCATGTTTTAACTAAAGATTAACAAAATTTCCGGTCAAGGCAAAGATCGTCGTCAAGAAATCAAAAATCTTCAAATGAGGCGAATAGTTTCATTTTGTTCACATATTGTGTCCAAGAAGACATTTTTGTCATAGAGACGCCCAAGAATTCATAACATGTCTAATTAGGGGTTAGAGCGTAGTTTAAAATTTTAATGATTTGCACCAGTTTTATAAATATTTTCCTACCATTTTAAACTTTGTAAACAATTCTAGACCTTATGGAGTTCACGCATACTGCTAAGATGCCATGCATATTACTTTACATAAAAAGTTAGTGGCACATGACCTCCAATTGGAATTGAACAATCGTGTGACTGGCTTTATTATGTCATCATACTAATAAGAGAAATTCTCTAATGCTTTTAGTCCGGACCTCAAAGTCCCCCCTCTGCAGACAATGGCAGTGGTTATCCAGCATTTAATGTAGTGTTCCATCTGTATATGAGAAGAGTTTGAGAAAGAGAAAGAGAATGGCCCTAAACCATCCTTACCCTTTGGCTGGTGTTCCACATCTACACTTGACTTGATTATCCTCGTCATGATCTAAGCTGGAAGATCTGTTGCCTCCACTGTTTCTCGAAAAATTATTCCCATTGGTTCCCAAACCAGAAGATGATGATGTTGATCTAAAATAGAATATTCAAGAGATCCTATATTTAACTACAAGCATTTCAGCTGCAACAGATGAACATATATTTACATACCCGTATTCTAAAACATTGAGAGAAAGGCAAGAAAAACAGTTGTATCTATAATTATGATTAACCACAGCACAACAATTTATGTTTTGTTTCCTTCAATTATCCATCAACTTTACGTAAAACAATATAATCTTATAAGTAAAACTCATCTATGTACATCATGCATACACTACTCTGTGTAGTATGTAGTATAAAGTAGAGTGCCTCACAACCACTCCTTTCAATAAGCATAGAGCAACAATTCATTTCTTGGATATGCGCTATATAAAATATACTACATGTATTGATGGTTATTATCATTATTATATTATATAGTTAGTTCAATTAGTATCATCATCATTAACTTTTTTAACCACAAGCGGAGTATAAGCCCTCAATAAACAACCTCCATCTTCTTTCCTCAATCGCAAATCCTCTCCAGTTCCTTCCATGTCCGTCCTCTTTCCTTCATTCAACTTTCCACCTCCCTCCGCCAAGTAATCTTTGGTCTTCCCTCCTTCCAACATTGTTGTTCGAATGTTCAGGGTGCCTAATCTGGAGAAGGTCCTTGGTGACAGTAGATGGTTCAGCGTAAAGGAGTCCTTTCATCTTTGCCCCCTACACGTCATATTATGTCCCTTTGTTCTTCTAGTGACATGGCTAGCCGGGTGTCTACTAGTATCCAGGACAGGCTGCATTTCTGGATTATCTGTTGACGTTTTGGTAGCTAGATTGTTTTTCTGGGGTAGAGTTGCTGGTCCTACGCCTAACTTGGAGGACCTGGGGACTCTTTACGGGAGGCTCAACCTGTTATGTCTTTTAGTTGCCGCTCACAACCACGCAGACTAATCTTTTAGTCACCGCTCACGATCACGCAGACTAAAGGAGGGACCAATTCTTCACTACACCCCTCCCACAGAGTGAATTGTTAAGGACACTTTTGTTATCATGACGATGAAATCAAATGTAAATGAAGTCAAATTGGCATACTCACGCCTGATCTTGGTGATTATCACTTTCGTTAGCCCACAGAAAAAAGTTGCAACCACCTTGATTAGAACATTTGTAGAATTGCCGCCCTATGAAAGAAAAAGAAAAGTCAAGACCATAACGTATGAAATAAGAATGTTTCCATAGAAATAATGGAATTAAAAAAAATGAGATCATCCCAGAGCACGTCCATTTAGGAAAGTTAGCAACATTGTGATGACTTCAGTGAAATCTCTAGAACAACGAAATTTAACCCTTTGGTTGACAATCATATTTCCGCTTTATACATCCCAAATGCTAGGGCTTTTTGACAATTTGTAAGAAATATGATACTTTTAGAAGAAAAAAAAAAGAGCTGTTCAACAACAGTCTATCACTGCCACGATCGACTGATCCTAAATTTAAGTAATCTTCAGTGTGATCACTATCATCAGTTTCACAACTAGAATTTTCATTCTCAGGCAAAATTTCATTTACATGAGCCAATTAGCAGTGTCGATATCCATCACAGATGCAAACAAACCTGTATAATTGCTAGAACTTGTGAAATCGCAAGTAAAGAAAAATGCCAAAGAAATCGAAAAATTGGCCCATACTTCGTTATAAGCCACTGAAACATTTCGTTAAAAACTCCCCAAATTATATAGCAAAATATCCGGACCAGCAAATTAATGTCTTTAAATCGTTAGTTTCACTATATAATATGGGTTTTCGTTGTTAATGTGTTTGAGCGTATAACTATAAAATAATGTATATAAGTAGGAATCGCACATCAGGGGATTTTTAAAAGTCACACACCGATTCAAATAAGACACACACAAAGAATAATAAAATAAAATAAAAAGCACATACATACCAGTATTTGGGCCTTCTTTTCGTACGGTAAGCAGAATGGCATTGTGGCCACAATTGCACATGATGTCTTTGCCACCGCCATCGTCACCAGACAATCCGCCACCCAAGCCGAAAGACGTAGAGGCAGGACTGTCACTTCTGTGCTGGGTCAAATTTACCCTTGGGCATGGGGGTTCAGAGGACGTTGATGAAGTGGCAATCAAACGCATCCCAGGTTTAGTATGTTGCTTTCCTCCGAGTCTGTTATTTGCATTGTTCTTATTCCTCGCTGGATTAGCACCATGTGTGTTGATTGCTCTTGTGTTTGAAGGCAAGTTTGAAGGCAATGTGTGGAAAGAATTTGATGAAGGGGTTCCACTTCCCTTGTTCCTGTCCAGAAAACCATTTGCACTACTTCGACCACCTCTGGTATTGCCAGAGCCTGTTTGGTTTGAGTTTGCATTCCGTCCATGCCTTGGCTCTAATGGCGTGCTTTGTGAATAGGGCAGGAAGTTAGTGTTTCCTATAAATTAAGCAAAAAAAAGTTCTTTAAATACCCCAAAGGATTATTTTTCCATTAAACTCTTTCTCAAATCTACTAGTAGGCTCAATTCACTCATATTAAGTCGTTTTATTTCTTCTGGTTTTGTAATTATTCATCTATGATAATCTGGAAATCTTTTTTTGAGCAGACAAGAAATCAATTAAAAACATGCAATACATCATCATGGTCATGAGACGAAAGCCTAAGTAGAACATTTCAGACTTGCTAACGCTTAAATAATATCTTTAAAATCAGTAGACAGTTCTATAATAAACCCTTACTTTTCATTAGGCAAGGGAGAAAAATAGGAAAAATATGCATATTCTTTGAAAGACAAAAATAACAATTGACGTTATTGCTGAAATTATCACAAAAATCCTTTAACAATAATACTGGTTGATGTAAAAAATGAAACTATTAATGTTTTTAATGGTAGATAATGAAAAAAACAACAACAAATTATTAAAAAGTAGAAATTATGTGGTAGATGCATATAGCAGCAGCCATATTGGTAAAGGAAACCACTTAAAAAATGAAAGAACCAAAAGGAAGGTAGATATGGTGGATTAAATCTTTCAGAATCATAACAATGTCTTCATATTTATCCATTAAATAATTACCTTGAGTTTGTCTTGATAGGGGCCTTATCCCCAAACTCTCCGTCAACATTTCATCGCAACCCCCGATGCAACCTATATAACTGAAATGGATCAAAAAGATTGAGCATGGGAATAAGACTGCGTTTGTATTTAGAAAAACATTTAAAAAAAAACAACAAACATTTTCCCATACATGAATCAATTCAAAAGTAAATAAATAAGAACCAAGAAACAGAAAAAACGAAATCACTTTGACGTCTGAGGACTGACGGTCACAAAACAGAAAGTTTGATAGTTTAAATACCTTCTGGTATAACATTTAGTCCTTGGGAAAAACTTTATATAATTTACATTACTAAACTAACTTGGGTGTAAATCGCAATAAATGCTTAAGCAGCAAAATGTTATAGTCAAAATAAAAATTCATGGTCTTTCATATATCTGGGAAAATGTTTTACACACATTCCTCACCCCACTCACGAGTAAAAAGAGTAGCTGGCTAAAGAAAGATCTGGATATTGTCTGATTGTTATTATTGAAGCTCTTTAAAACACATTACCTATAGTACGCTTCCCTGCGAGTTGAGATGGGAATATGGAAATAAGAACGTCCCAGTTTGCCATGGGATAAATGACTATAAAGCTTTACAGAGAATAGTAAAAGTTTAAAGTAACGTTAAAAAATTTATGACAAACTTACTCATTTGAAATAGAGGGTGGCACATGTCCTGGTTTGAATTTAAAATGCAGCTTCAAAACAGGCCCTTGTGAACACTGGAATAAAAAAAGAAGCAAATTCAATGCTATATATAAAATAATTAAATTGAATATATTCCAATGAAAGAAGATTTCCGAAGAACATCATGCAACTATCAAAGATACAAAATATAATATAAAAGATGGAGATTAGAAATGTCAATCACACATTTCAAAAAGGATTTATCATGGATAAGAATATTATTTTAAAATGTGCATCAAAGTTGATTGCTAACCTTTCAAAATTATGATAAAAATGTGAAAATGCCAGACGGCTTTTAAGGAACACCTTTACTTTCGTCCACCAATATCATAAACATCAGACATACTATGCTTACCAATGAACAGACTTCATCCGTCGCTTGGACGTTTAAGACAAAATCAGGCAACCAGATGCTTGCACGACAGTCTGGATATCCTGCACAGCCGATGTAGAAACTAAATATAGAGAAATATGGGTGTAATTACATTGAGAGAAATTACATGTCATGGTACACATTCATTGCAATGGAATTCTAATATAATATTGTAGATTCATAAATATGAAATAAATATAGGATAATTGAATTGCAAAGCATAATCACAGTATAACTTATAAAGTATTTCCTCAATCATGATTTCATGTACTCACACAGTCGCATCTAACAATATCTTATTCATACTAACATTATTAATATACATAGCTATTATTTACACAACACAAACACATATTATTGTCGTATATGATGCGTTCCTCTAAAAATAATATCCTAGTAAATTTATATATGTAAGATAACATAAGATAAGATAATATAAAAATGTTATAGTTGTGAGAATCAATCAATCATGAAATAGTAGAATACTTGGTAGATATAATTTCGGTTGTCACAGCAAAACCCCTTATCATACATGTAATACCATAATATTAAAATGATGATAATATTTTAATTCAAGTGCTACTCGTTTAAAAATAAAGTTTAATTATCCTACCCTTTCCCATCTTTCTTAGTGCGCAGAGTCATCGGTTTTCCACATCTTGGACAGCGCATAATGACAGACGTTGCAGAATAATTCAATTCAGCTAAGATAGAGGGAAACAGTTATCAACTTGCGTGATAGGCATGGTAAATATAAAACAAAATGAAAATTAAAACAGAAAGTTCACAAGGGCTAATCCTATTATTAAAAAATATAGCGCAAGGGAGATTATTGCGCTTCTTTGGCTCAATTAAATTTTTGCCCACGCACACAGCTTAACTGACATACCTAAAAATTATGAAACTATTATTTGTGGATTGATATAAGGGTAACTTGGGCCCCTTTGTTAAAATTAAGGTGTTTATGGCTTAGGAAACTGAAATAAGCTTTTCGAAAAATTGCGATGCACAACAGAGACCCTTCCTTTTTAGATATGTTAATACTTTGACTTGACACAACGGACCTAATAGTGCTTAACCGTGAAGATCTTTGCTAGTAGGGCAAAATAATCATCCACTTACTCTCCTGTTCTGTTACTGCCTGTGCTTCTCCAAGATAGGGTACTAGGGCGTCATCCAATTTTTTTGCCTGAAAATGAAAAAAAACACAACATATTCATTAAACTGAGATGAATGAACTGACTTAGCTCATTCATAAACTTGGGAACCAATGTCAAGACGCAAAACATACCTGTTGACAGGCCTTTATGAAAACTTCCTTGTACTTTTGCACCTGCTCCCTGAGAACATCTGTAGAAAATATCAATGATATAAATAAGTGTAAATAGTGTTTAACATTTTTCATACTTTACATTAGAACACTGATTGCGAATTGAGGATTCCATAAGAAAATAAAAGAAGAAAGAATCACAAGAATTTAATTCCTCTATTCAATATTATCTTACAAAAACAATTACAAATATAATGCTCATAATATATTCATTTACAGTGATAAAGAATCAACATATAACATATATATACAAACCTCATATAAAAGACAGATGAACTAAGAATGAGATATAATAATAATAATAATAATGTTGATATTTATATAATAATAATAATAATGTTGATAATTAAATAATAATAATAATAAATATATAAAACGATTTATATAGCACTTAATCTATCCACCCACGGGTGCTCAGTAGCGCCATTATCCACTTGTTAGTGCTCAACAGCGCTTTACAAAAATAAAAATGTGATTCATAATATTATCATGAACATAGGTACAAATAATCAGATTATAATGGAAATGGTTCTAGATCTAGACAAAAGCAGCAATTAACTAAGGGCGAAAAAATAAAATGATTTAATATAATAAAATACTACGAAAAAAATATGTTTTCGAGAAACATGTATTGAATAAATACTAAGGGCGAAAAAATAAAATCATTTAATATAATAAAATACTACGAAAAAAAGATGTTGAAGTTGTAGAGAAACATGCATTTATAAGTACACCTGATAATTGGAAGATTCTTCATTAAATTAACAGAATGCGGAAGTCTTAATGGCAACGCGAAGCCAATAAGGAATTTGGGGCCAAACAACTAGCAAGCAGTGAGTAGACTTCACTCTCTTGTCCATACTAATCATAAGCAGTATGAGTATATCATATATGTTTAACCTCAGCTTGGCTCGTGTGACGTCACAACTTTTACACTCCATTGAAAATTTATTAATAAAAAGATTTACAAAAATGGAACAAAAATTATACCACGTTGTCATCATGTTTTGTTTTTCATCCCTCGTAAATATGCCAACTTGATTTTCTGACATTTGTTGTAACTTACCATCCTTTAATTTTCGTCCTTCACAAATTCTGAAACAAAAAGTATTAAACGTAAAATTCTGGTATCGACTCAAATTCCAGATGAATTAAAATCCTTGGAGATAAATATTTAAAAATAATTAAAGTACATGTAATGGATTCTTAAATAAATCAATCACTATCTATGATCACTGAAGTTTAACATGCCATATCATTAAAAAAATAAAAATAAATAAATAAATAAAAAGAAACAACAGAAAGTATAAACAAACGAAATTTTCTAGTAAATACGCTGTAAATGTAATACATACAATACAGGTACTTACAATTTCAAGTCTGCCTCAAGCTCAGAGCGCAAATTTGGTTTGGACATTTCAAATCCCATACTGTCATAACCTATGTAAAATGAAATTCCAAAGAAATAAACGTCTTATTTCCTATCAAGCTAGACAAAATAGACCAAAAAATTTTTTTTTTTAAAATAGGCGCTCTAATTCAAAAATAACAATCATGCAATAATAATCTCATGGAACATAGTTATACGATACACACTCACACATGTAGAGACATATCTAAAAATAGCATAATACGTATGACAAGAACCACATCGTATTTGGAATAATTTGCTTTAAGGCATTATAATGTATCATAGCCAGATAAAACACTTGCGTCTTTACAGCCTTGGGAGAAAGAAAAGATTTCATTTGCAAAATTTTACGCAGGTCAATGTTTATGATCTCCCTCTCTCTCCCTCCCCTCATATGAAATAACAAGCAGTTTACATTATATCAACGTCACTTTTGGCAGACCATGTTCTCAAACGAAAATGATTTGGGGATGATTTGGAGTCTACATGCAAAATATGGTTACTCTTAGAGGCCTATCAACAGTTAAAGAGCATTAGGCGCACAAAGGTCGACCAACTCAGTATTATATAAATAGATTACACATATTAATTATTAATAATAACAATTGGTTGTAAAATACATATAGAATGTCTTGTAATGACACCTGCCATGAGAATGCAATAATAATTTGGCAATTAAATCAAAGAATTTTCGGTGTTACCTTCAACCAGTCCCATACCCAGCTGACCAGGTACAAGCTTCCTGTCAGGTCTTAGCCCAACATACATCCGGGATTTTATTGTTTCAATATGATCGGCATGAGTAGCATCCGTCCCTGCAAGGAAGCAAATCCAGGGGGAAATGTCTCAAAAGAATTTATAGGGGTAGAAAGGGGGGGGGGGATGAGTGGGTGGGAGAGAGAGAGAGAGAGAGAGAGAGAGAGAGAGAGAGAGAGAGAGAGAGAGAGAGAG
>JAUEKV010364041.1:0-10395 GCA_031833985.1 Ancula gibbosa
TTTAAAAGGTTAGAGATTCACTTGATTGAAAGCAAGTAGATCTAGATCTAGAAACAAAACCACTGTGTTAGCTGTCTAGAATCTAGATTTAGATCTAATCTAGAGAGCTTCATCGAACGGGCACCCACCTAGCCGCCCAGCTAGTGTATTAATGTTCATCAACGTTGCAGCATAATAAAAATACAAAAACACAAAATTTGCAGCATAATGCCCAAGTCATTAGCGAGTAGTAATCGTAATAAAATTGTCATGGGCGGAAACCCTGCTATTCCCCAGTCTAATGTACACTTGGGGAAAAAGGGTAATTCAAGCTTTTAAATATAATATCACCCATGTGCTAAATGGGCACCAGCCATCAGTACAAATTCCCACGGAAATGACAATCCTGCAAAGAAAGCCAAAACAATGGGTGCTCACATATATAACCTGTTCTAATTTGCACTTAGTGGTAACAAGAATGTCCCAAAATGTCATTACAATTCAAGAAAGATTTTCTCCATCATCATGCCCATCAAAGATTTGAGTTCCTCACTGTAAAATCAGTCCAGGTCTGTGAAAACCTCATCATACAGACTGCTTGGTGTAACAAATCTAAAATTATGTGTGGAAATTAACATATTATTGGGAAAGATTTGTAAATAATAGCAGCCCTGTTTTAATTTGAAAATAGACAGTAATAATAATAATAATAATGAACATTTTTATAGCGCACTACCCCACTCAGTACCAGGCAAGAGAGGAGAGGAGTCTCATCTTCATCAGAGATTGGTTTCCTCACAGTAAAATCAGTACAGGTCTGTGAAAATCTCATCATATGAAATCATACATTGACGATTGAGATTAATGTGCTCTGCAGGAGATGATAATCTAGCAAAAAATGGCAGTTTCTCTGGAGGCGCACATAACAAGTTCCATTATGATTACCATTTCATGCCACAGAAATTAGGGATATTCACAAAGGACCACATGGCCATGTAAGAACAGTACTGTTATTTTAATGTTTTACTTAATATAAATATGGCGCTTACAAGGCTGCCCAAGTATGGCTTGACTACTCAGAAGTTGGGAATGTTTTATTCAACTTCAGTCGTAATAGCTCTTCCAACTCACTGTTAAGTAAGAACAATACGCCTGCCAGAGATTGAATTCCTCACAGTATAATCAGTACAGGTCTGTGAAAATATCATCACATAGCCTACATAACACGAGGTCTCATGCAGACTTAAGAAACTGTATAAATAACAGCTTCATAGATTCAAAAAAAGAAAGAAAGTAAAAACAGTAAATTGACTTTCAAAAGAAAGATGATTCAGATCATAGCGCAAGTATCCATCCTGCAGAGGATCGAGTACATTTTAGATGGCCGAATATATGCAATTTATTAACATTAACACAAGCAAAGATGTAGAAACTGTCAATCAGAATACCACTTTTGTGTGGATAATCATATTTTAATAAGAAAGATCTGTAACGGTCGACAATTAATGTTTTAGTTTGACATTGAAAATGCTAAAGTAAAAGGATTGATTTAAAGAACAGAAAATACAAGGCAGCTTACAGACACCAAACATACGAATTAAAATGAAAATAAGGGAAAAGATTTAACAATAAAACTGTTTTTACTTCATCAGAGGTTGGGCTCCTCACAGTAAATTCAGTACAGGTCTGTGAAAATCTCATCATATGAAATCATGATAATAATATATTTAAAAAAAATTCTCCTTTTATCATATATGTTATGTAGGGGATGAAACTCTTGCAAAATCCTGACAGATTCTATAGGAGGTGATCATGTAGATACCCATGAAACTAATTCCACTTTATCCTACACAAATTGGGAATGCGGACAAAGGCTCTATGGACAACAGGGCCTTTAAAAAAATCGTACTTTTTTGCTTCTTTTGTGTCACCTTATTAAAATACAGCAATAATAAGAATGCCCACAATGTCTTTCCAACTCAAAATGCTTTAATCATGGTAGCTCTTTTAACAGTCAAGTAAGAACAGCATGCCCATCAGAGATTGAATTCCTCACAGTAAAATCAGTACAGGTCTGTGAAAATATCACATAGCTAAGACAACAACCTGTCTCGTTCTAAGACTTGAAAGAAACTATTTCATAGAGATATAAAGATTGTGAGTAAAAGAGTATTTCATTTCATAATAATGTTTACACAAAACTAATGCATTTCTAGACATGCAACCTAAGATATAACATTTCCTCTAAAAAATCTCAACAAGATTATTAAAGATAAAATTTGTGCCAGTTATTTAAATTTGGGATATAAGTAAAAGGAAATAAAGATAAGACAGCGGCCAAACTAGACATGTAAAATCAAAATAAGGGAAAAGAGAACCAACTGTCTTGACTTAACAAGAGATTGGGTTCCTCACAGTAAAATCAGTACAGGTCTGTGAAAATCTCATCATATGAAATCAGATGTTGAATCAAAATTATCTTCTACAGGGGATGATTATAATCTTTCAAAAACGAGGGTACCTCTCTAGAGAGTGTTCTACTTTATGCTACAGATATTGGAGATTTGATCTGCAACGCATTGAAGGAACATTGCTTTTACATCATTTGCTTCACCTAATCAAAATACCACAATAACAAGAATGCCTAAAAGGCTGTCAACCCAAAAAGTCATATTTAATCTTTATGCAACTGCAAAGTAAGAACAGCATGCCCATCAGAGATTGAATTCCTCACTGTAAAATCAGTACAGGTCTGTGAAAATCTCATCATATAGCTCTGACAATGACAAGCTGCATGCAAAGACCTTAAAGAAATTGTTTCAAAAATCGATATAAAAGCAGCGAGGAAACAGTGTTCCATTCCATAAATGATTTTGATCAGTGCAAATATCCATCCTTAGACGCTCTCAACAGCATTATAGATGACAAGTAAAACGTTACCAAAAGCAAAGAAATAATTCTAGACATGGGACTGAAAATATCCATATATCTGCTGGATAATATATTTAGACAGCAAGAGTAGTAACAATTGTTTCAAGCTGAAAATACCAAAAATTAAAAGAAACAGAAAAGACTAGGAATCCCAAACATGCAAAATAAAATTTTTTGAAAGGGAAAGAAAACAATTTAACAGTCTTGTCTTCATCAGAGATTGGGCTCCTCACAGTAATATCAGTACAGGTCTGTGAAAATCTCATCATATGATATCACATTATGTTGAAAATGAGTTATTTACTTGTTTTAATGAAAAAAGTTGTTGACAAAGCAATGAATATGAGCAATGTATATAAATATGCTTTCATTCAGTAATTATGGACAAGATCCTCCACTGCCTTCGATGCTGGGCATCCCCATTAAAAGAAATCAATCTTTCAAACAGGACTGCTATGAAAGCGGGTTAAAAATATTATGAAAATAAACTAGACAAGATTTGGGCCCCAAATGAAGTTTATTAAATGGATTGAGGGAACTTTTTTTTTTAAAGTCAATTTGGTAGCATCATCATCTCACACAACAAAAAGAAATCAAACTCACCCAAGTTTCTTCACAATCTTGATGTCTTTCAGATCAACATTTGTGGCTGTGGCTGGGTCAATCACTTTCATGACAGAATCCACAGCAATTGGTGAAAGTATGGAGGAATACTGGGAGACAACCTGCAAGTTACAATAAAAATAGTTTACATACATGATCTAGGAAATTTCAAATGAACAAACATATTTCCATTAAAACTGCGGCAGGGCAATGGTATACCTTCGCACTATCTTCCCACAAGTATTAATTGATAAATAAGTATCTTCTAGGTCTCTAGAATTTAAACAAGATCTAAAAAGTGATTGTTGTACAGATTATTGTAGTTTTAACATATCAGTAAGATCAATGTATCCACAATATCCAAATCAGTTTAGAATAAATAATAGTCAGAGCGAACATCTGTACAGTTAAGTAGATGATGAAGCTTAGTCATCTGGTTCCCACAGGAACTAGGTGAATAACTCTAATATGGGTGGCCTGTGTAAAAAGTAAAAGATGGAGTTATCCCATAAATTAAGGTAAAATCAGAATTGTTAAAGAAAGAAAAGACACAAAAATGGAATGAAAGGTAGGTGAGCAATATTGAACTCCAACTGATTGCCAACTTTTAATTTTCTGAAAGACATGCTTACTTTTGAATTGAGGGAAGTTGCAGCACTCTTCAAGAGTGAGTCCCTGTCTTTCAGATCAAGAGGGGTGACCATACTTTCCAATATTTCATTGGATTTGATAGCAGCCTTCTGAAAAGCTTCGGATATCGCAGTGGGGTGAATGCCTTGGAGAGAGGAGCGAGGGTAGAACAAATTTTCGTAAATAATCACTCAACAAATATTATTACACACACAAAGGATATAAATATTAAAAGACAAGTAATTTTGAAATTAACATATAAACTTAAAATACCATTGGCTCTAAATGAGCACACATATCAAGACGGGAAAACCTTAGGATTACTAAGAATTAAAAATACAAAATTCCCAGTTTTCACCATAAATAACCAAAAAGTTACGGTTTATTCAAATGACCATCAGAGAAGATTTCCTCAAGGAACATTCCGAACAGGTCTGTGAAGATTCTCATCATTTGGCTAAAACTGCTATCAAGAATATGCATTATGCAGTCCTTTAGCCATTCAACCAGCTATGTTTAAACTAAATGTCTGGAATGCATTGGAAAGCTAAATCCAAAATAACATTACCTTTCCCTTCAATAGATATTAGCCAATAAGAAATGAGGTATGATGTATATACCAATGTGAATTATGATATGCTAAGAGCTCCTGTTCTCAAAATATATAAATGATTAAAAAGTAAAATAAATTACAAGTAACACACCTCTAGCCAATAGGTTTGCACTAGCTTGTAACAGACTGCCTGCTAAAACAACTACAGTTGTAGTTCCATCTCCTGCTTCAATATCTTGGGCCTTTGAAAGTTCCACAAGCTGTTTAAGTAGAATAATATAATATGATTGGCATTATCAAGGAAAAGGCAATAACTCAACACTCATGAAATTCTTTTCTTCTTTTTAAAAAATAATCATCTAAACAAAATTCAGCCTCAAGTTAAGTGGTAGCTAGGGTTACCAACAGGGTGCCACTCAAAAATTCTGTCACACAGGAAATCCCAACCTCAGCATGCGGATGCCTATCGCTATCAACGAACAATATGGTTGACTACACCTACTATTACTACTACTAAGAAGGCCTGGCCGATCAAACATTGTGCTCAGCAAGATCCCCAATAATAACAATAATAATTTTTTATTTTTTTGTTTCGGACATCTTTTTATGTTGCCATAGTAACTAGTAAATGTTGTTTTGTTGTTGATTTTATATGTTATCTTGTTTCTACTAACCATGCCCTTTATATTGATAAATGTGTAGTGGTTGTATTGAAACTTATAAATTTATGATGATTTGAAAATACCCCAAAATGCTATGGTAACAGGGAATTTGGCCCAAAAAAATGTTAGGGTAGCAAAGGGTTAACCCCCTAGGTTTGCTGAGGGTTTCTTTCCCAGATTGGGACTCGGTTCTAGGATTAGACTTGCTTACTTGCTAGGACTCTAATACTTGAGTTTGTTGAGGGTTTGCTTTGACAGGTTAGGACTCTGACTAGACTCTTTACTTTTTACTTCCGGGTTTGGAATTGGGTTTGGACTCGAAAAGTGTCTGGGGATTTGGGTTTGAATTTGCTGAGTCCAATTTTTGTTGGATTTGCCCAGGCCTAACTATAACAAGATCACCCGCCATTTCTGTAATCAGAGACACCACAGTGCATGAGCAATGCACATAGAAACTAAAATTATGACCCGTAAATAGTGTAAATATGGGTGGCCTTTCTTCGAATAGTGTTATACCAAATATTCAATAATTTTTTTAATTGTCAATGAAATGACCTGAAATTTTTACAATGCATTCACCATTTGATATATCATATGAAATCATAAAAATGCTGCTGTCTCATTGGGTACTCCTAGGATTGACCGATAGGTTGAACTTTTGAGACATTCATTATCGCTAAAAAATTTGTTTCCACATATATGAAATTATTTAATCATAATTAATTTTTTATCCACAGAACACACCCATAATTATTGTTTCCATGTAGGGAATTTATTTCAGGCTCCAAAGAAATGGCTTCGTTAAAACGCGGTTTTGCCCTCAGTACAGAAAGAGTTAAATATTGATGAATGAAGACTAAAGAATTTAAAATGTGCAAGACAGACTGGCATTTTGCAAACCACAAGTATGATAGAGAGCTCTAATCAGAATACATACCATTTTTGCAGCCGGGTGAAGAAGTTGCATCTGTTTTAGAATTGTGGCCCCGTCATTTGTGATTGTAACATCCCCGTTGGCTGCCTGGATCTAAACCGATAAAAAAGATTCACTTTATAAAATGAACACCACACTATCATAACTATAACAGTATAGAAATAACATAAATCATTAAAATGGCTACATAAAATTTATGTGAAAATAGGGATCTGTATTGACCACAAATTTTCCTGTCCATTAATTGTATTCAAACAATTTCAAACATATTTAGGTTAATGTGACGAATACACAATGCTGATACTAACACTCTTATTGCCACTACATTGTAGTAGCCAAGATAGTTTTAACTCATTAGTTTGGAGTTTAACTCGGCCCATATCTGACCTCTATTTTACCCCCTGCTTTGTCTTCGGAACCCCCCCCCCCATTTCGATATGGTAGTGAAGGTGGTTATCATTTTTAAATTTTGTGGATCATATTCTGTATCTAGACATTACATTGGACTGGGTCAATTCAGTATAAGTTTGATCTATGGGAACAGATGGCTTTATCTGTGACACGACATTCAAAAATGGGGCCTAAATTATCGCTTCGGAATCCCTTTCAGTCGCATAGCCACCATTGATCTTGACACCAGCGTGGGCATTACTTTCCATTGTTGACTGTCTACTTTGTTTTGCCACTTGATTTCTTTAGTCATTAACTAGTTTTCTGTTATACATGTATTCTACTTTTTCACCACAAATAATGCTTCATGGAAAAGTAAGAAGTAATAATGCTTATATCCCAGATAACACCACACATCCAATCCAATCCAATAGAGCACACAGTAAGCTCAAATTAATATAAACAAACGGGCTTGGCGGAAGGAAAATATGAACGTTAATTAATGAGTCAACCAGTCAGCACATGCACTTAAAAGACAAAAATTCTTTCAAGGCCATGAAGCCCCTTAAATGGTACTTATCCCCAGTTTCTATGGTGCGAAGCTGAAGAAGTGATCAACGAACACTCGCAGGTTTACTTTCCCAACACTGACACCTAGGTGAAGTGAGAAAAAAGGCATTAAGTGCCTTTCCCAAGGGCACTAAATATAATCAGGTGTCAGCAAGATTCAAACCCACGAAAATTTGATTATAGTCTAAAGCGCTAAGCAATCATCCACTGTGTCGCCATGCACATTGTTAGCATTGATCTAATCATACATGCCATGGATGTACTTTCTGATATATCATTACTTACTCATATACTGACAACAAAAGTAAAAGAAATGTCAAAGCTTCAAAGCTCTATTTAAATGATGGCCATACCATTTTATCCATTCCACGGGGACCAAGACTTGTCCTGATAGCATCTGCAACAGCTGAAATTTAAAAAAAATGTTTAGTTGACCGATAATCATAATCTACTACTTACAACAATTACAGTTTGTGTTACCAGTGGACTAGTAAAAACAATTACTTTAACTTACTTTAAGCATACGCATTATATTGGGATCATAACGACATATGACATTTGGCAAAATTTTGAGAATCTTTGAAATGGTTGGTATAGGCTAAGCAAAATAAAAATAAGACACTTGATATGAAACATTTTGGGAAGGTCAATCATTGAAGAAAACAATTGATTATAATTAATTATATTTCTAAATCTAACCAAAGCCTAGGCCTAATTTATGCCTTCATCAGTCAGGGACATTATTTTGGATGTTTTAATTAATTGTATTACTCATTCTACCTATTACACTTGGTGGTGCTTAGGGCAGCAAAAAAGGCTCTCCATTCCATTCGATTTTGTGCCATCCTAGTCAAGGGACCCCACGTCTTCTTAATTGCCTTCATTTCATTCTCAATCGTCTTTCGCCAGGTGTTCTTTGGTCGGCCTCTCTTTCTATTTCCCTCTGGGGTCCAATGTAAAGCTGTCTTTACTTTGTGATTGCATCTGTTTCCCTCCGCAGTACATGCCCAATCCATCTCCATCTTCTTGCCTTATTGGTAGTTGCCAAAAAATGTCCATAGATAACTGACTGATGAAGGCCTAGGCTTTCAACAAGCTGAAGTTGTGTTGATACTAGATTCTACAAACAAAGTTCGGAGAAAAAGTCACTTGGTTAAACTAAACCAAGATTCTACTCATTTTCCAGTAACAGTTCCATTCTTACTCTCTAAACTCTCACTGCTCTTTCTTGTCAGACTTGTGACTTGTCTCATCTTGACATAGTCAGAGTCGATCAAGATTGATATTATTATTATATTAGGCCCTAGATTTCTAATGATAAGAGTAAGAATAAGAACTTTTTAAAATAATGAATGTCAATTATAGTAATGACGTGAGAATAAACACAATCATTAGGTTTACCAGCTTTAATGCTATTACTCATAATAACAAGGAGTCATAAACAACCACAAAATACCGAGTGTAGTCTGTAGTAGTTAGTTACATGTAAAAGAAAAGAATGTTCTAGAGATTTAGGAGAAGGAGCTTACCTTTGGCAGCAGTTATGTTGCTGAATCTTATTTGAGTTGGTTTATCCTTGTCCTGGTATTCAGATCTACTAGGGCCATCCCCGCTGCCTCCAGCGGCTTTCATTTGTCTCATCATTGTGAGTTAAATGTATAGAATATAAGAATAATGTCGATGAGTTTGGATATAAAACTATGCTTGATTCTTATTCTAGGCCCGTCTCCATTGACGCCTTACAACAATCAACAGTAACAGTCACCAACGAACGATAACTCGAAGCTAACATTCCGCATACCGGAAGTCAAGCAGCCATTATTCGGTGCCGGGCGGTGAAGATGTTAGAATTAGAACTATGCCCGTTTGTGCAATAATACAGTCATGTAGCATCCGATTTTGCCGAACCATAGTAAAGCTGTGCCACAACAGCAGCAGGCGCTTTATCATCATTTGTGAAAGCAGCAGTGATGAAAATAGGCATAGACAAATGAGAAACTATGAAGGGAGAAAGAAATAAACTGAGAACATTTTATTCTTGTTTTCACACCCATTAGCCTTTTGTAGATAGAACCACAGGAACCACAGAATTATTATTATTATTATTATTATTATTATTATTATTATTATCATTATTATTATTATTATTATTTTTATTATTCTGTGGATGGAACCAAATATAGTACAATATTTTTTATGCCAAAGTTCAGACTAACCAACAATCATTCTTCCCGTCCGCAATCCGACTATGGAATACATTGCCATAAGACGTGGATGAGAGTTTAGTAGAGCGGATAAGCTCTTATAATAGAAGAATTGTGCACATTATGAAGAAAGCATGAAATCTCTACTAGAGTCACTTCATGCAATAAGCTGTCATCATTGTCACCATCAATGTATCACTTACATCAATCACATAGAAACTCTTAGAGCACATTATTTGCAGTAGCATCATGAAACACTTAGACACATTCAACATCTTGACTGAGGTACAACACGGCTTTAGACGCTTCCAGTCATTTGAAACACAACGAATCAATACATGTTCGAAATTTACAAACACAATAAACGAAAGCGGCCAAACAGATGGAATTCTCCTTGACTTTATCAATACATTCGATTAGGTTCATCACCAGAATCTCTACTAGGAAATCTGGAACATTATGGGCTTTCAAGTAACATTCATTCCTGGATTGCATGATTCCTCGCTGGCCACTCTCAAAATGTGATAAATCTAGCAGAAAACACAATGTCATCTTGTCATCTCAGAAGGAACAGGACTGAGATTCTTTGCTGACGACAGTCTCTCGTACAGAGAGATTAAAAGTCCCAGTGACACAGATATCCTCCATAACGACCTTGACAAGAAAAGGAGAAAGAGGATGGAATTCCATCCCAAAAAATAACGGTAGGCCCGTTAACTCGGTAATAGAGCGTCTGACTTCAGAGTCAGAGTTTTCGGGTTCGATAACCAGTGGGGACAGAATCTTTTCGTGGCAGTTTCAGTCCATTCAGCTGTAATTGAGTACCCAGCATTGAAGGCAGTGGAGGATCATGTTAGTATGTTAGAGCATATAATATTATGCTCTGTAAGCTCATTGTGGAGTTGAGATGGTACTTGAATGATCAGGCCTGCTGGGGGA
>JAUEKV010367371.1:0-10390 GCA_031833985.1 Ancula gibbosa
TGAAGGCAATGATTGATTCCACGAATACAAAGAAATGACAGGAGGGTGATGGACAGATGCAAGAAAACTGTTAGTTAATTTGGGAGTAAAGCCCTGCGCATCATAATCGGTGATCTCAGGGCTAAAACTGTCACAACAGGTAATCTGAATATTTATCAGAAGAGTGTCGCGATTGAAGATAATGATTGTTTTCACGAATACAAAGAGAAACACAGAACAGATAAACAGGCACAGCTCAACACCGTGTCGCCATGCATCATATTTATCAAAAGAGTTTCGCGATTGTAGGCAATGATTGATTCTACGAATACAAAGAGAAACACAGATCAACAATGTGTCGCTGGGCCGCCATGCATCAGAGCCATCTTGGATGGGCATGAATCTATGTATTCAATGCATATTTTTAATTATCATTACTAGGCATTGTAACAATATGTAATTATAGTGACAATAATGAAGGGATGGCATACATAGTAGAAATACAATTATTAGACATTGTAGTAAACAAATGAAAATGTCAGGAGTTCTGGACAATAGCACGCAGACAGTACTCACGGGAGGAGAGCGAGAGAGTTAAGAACTGACGATAGTGACACGGCAAGGTAGCGGTCAGGTGACAGTGTGGGTGAGTAGATTCTAGTGTGTATATGTGAGTGAGAGGTGAGCGACAGACATGAGAGTAAAGAAGTACGAGAGGGGAACAAGACAGAAGTACGAGAGGGGAACAAGACACACAGTGTTACAGGTATGAGGTCATGCGTGATTGTGTGTAAGAGATTTGATGTGAAGCGCCATCGAGCACTACTACGGTGTATGAAAGGCGCTCAGGAAATTTATTTATTATTTATTTATTATTCATAGAAGGAAGGTCTTAAAATCCGAAATGAGTTTATAAGGATATAGAATTTTGTGGGACACTTGAAAATGCATGAGGGACGCAGGCATGAATTGTGGGACCGTTGGCATGCCTGTGATGATGATGATGATGGTGATGATGATGATGATAATTATGAAACTGATCCCGACCATAAAGCAGTGAATAGAGATGCCCGCAGAGATTCCCCGCTACTCACCCCGGTCACTGGGTTGACCTTCATGGTGTGCCAGTTCTCCAGCTTGGAAAGGTATTCCGGTCTCGGAGGCTCCTACACACACAAGACAAAAAGAAGGCAAAACAAGATTAATACTCAATCTAATTTTTCTAAACGGAAAGTACATTCCCCAGAAAACAAAGCAAAACAGGACGAAAACGATATTAAAATCTTAATAACATTTATCTAAAACAACACAAACAACTTCTTGTCAGACAAAAATGAAACAGAATTGAAGAGTAAACACCTCACAGTCAAAGGGATTTAACAACAACACCTAACAACACCAGCTACTTAGTTAATTTAAGAGGTTGTTTTTTTACAATCTGCAATAACAAAAACTATAACAATAACAGTCACATTAACACCAACAACCTTGACAACAACAACTACAACACCACCAAGCCTCACCTCCTCAGAGACGAAACTTGACAGATCCCAACAACTACTACAACTACAACAACAACAACCCACAACACCACCAACACCGCCATGCCTCACCTCCTCAGAGACGAAGCTAGACAAATCCCACTTGTGTTGAATGGCCGCCTGTTCTCGCTTCCAAAACTCCAGGAAGATGGTGCCTGTGGACAGAGGAGTATGAGGAAAATTGAATTATACAAATGCTAGAGCTTTGTCAATACTCAAATTACAATAAGCAAACAAATGTACACATTTCTATTATGCCTGTATAATTTCAAACGAAATGGTTCACAAATAAAGGCCTTGACATTTAAAATTTTTTAATTGGTTTTATGGACTGGTAATCTTAAGAACAATATGAATTAGCAGCATCTCACCCGCATAACAACCCATCCCAACCAAAACCCCCAAAACACAAACAATACCCCAACAGAGCCTCACCCCCAAAACCCAAACAAGACACCAACACCGCCTCAACCCCATAACACAACCCCCAAACCCCAACCAGACACCATCAGCGCCTCACCCCACAGCGACATGAAGATGGCGAAGAAGACCGTGGCCCCGTTGTCAAAGATGCGACTGGCCTTGGCGTGAGAGCAGGCCACGTGTAGCTTCCAGTAGGGGCACTGTCCGTCGCACAGCGGGCACATGGTGAAGTTGTTGTCCTTGTCGCACAGCTCCTTCCTGCGGGGGGAATTTGGAAGGATTATAGGCAAATGGAGAAGGGTGATGGCGGATCGAGGAGGGTTAAGACTTTATTGCTGCAAGACCACATTATGAAAAGAAACGTTTAAAAGAAGAGAAAAGATGACAATACACTGTATCTTAAAGGAAAGATGAACAAAAAATTTATATTAAAAGAAATAACATTCTTTACATAAAACGAAATACCGGAAATGATATTATAAATATAATAATAAAATAGGATTGGATTGAAAGAAATATTGGACTGGATAATACATCTATAGTCAATTTGTGAGAGTATACTTCTCCCCTGACGGAACTGTAATAACCGGTCACGTCTAAAAATCAAACCAATAGCCATTCCCAGTCCACTCGGCTGTAATTGGGTACCCAGCATTGGAGGCAGTGGAGGATCTTGTCAGTATGTTAGAGCATACATAGGCTCTTTGAGACTGAGACTTTCTCGAGGAAAGGCGCTATCTAAATGCACTTTTTTAAATTTCCGTCAAGAATAGTGACCAAAATTTATTGAAGTGTGTCAGAGACTCACGTGACGATGTTTGTGGACATGATGGCCAGGCCGTAGATGAAGACAATCAGGCCGACCACTGCAGCCGGCACCAGCATGGTGGTGTAGAAGCCCAGCCAGGCGAAGTACAGGGCGATCTTCTCCCCAAAGTAGCACCTGGGGACCAACGCACAGAGAGAAATTGGATGAAAACAAACGGAAATTGGATGAAAACAAACGGAAATTGCATGAAATCAAGCGCACAGACGGAAATTGGATGAAATCAAACGGAAATTGGATGAAATCAAACGGAAATTGGATGAAATCAAACGGAAATTGGATGAAAACAAACGGAAATTGAATGAAAACGAACGGAAATTAGATGAAATCAAACGCACAAACGGAAATTAGATGAACAAACGGAAATTGAATGAAAACAAACGGAAATTAGATGAAATCAAACGCACAAACGGAAATTAGATGAACAAACGGAAATTGAATGAAAACAAACGGAAATTAGATGAAATCAAACGCACAAACGGAAATTAGATGAAATCAGACGCACAAACGAGCAAGATTCAAATACTTATCCTATAAATTGTTTCTTTTTAACTAACGACAATACACCAGAGTCCAGTGAGTACATTACGCGCCTTAAAGATCCCTTGGTGGTAAAAAAAATATTGCAAAGAGTAGGCCGATCTGGCCGTCACTCTCGCAAATATCAAAAATTCCTACTAAGGGGAGCGTACATCCCTGATACCAATATGCCTAGGCATAGCAGTCAAGCTGTTTCCATTGTATTAAAGCCCAGTAGGAATTCTACAACGTAACTATACAGATACAGACACAGAATGCCCTTACCTGATGTAATCCACAGGCTGGAACTTGAGACAGTTCTTCCAGAAGGCCCAGTGGTCGTAGAGAACCTTGCGTGGGTTTTGGGCCGATCCCCCTTTCCAGTGGCCCTGTCAAAACGAGAAATGTGAAATGCCACTCTTTAGAACAACAACAACAAAAAGAACACCTTATAAAACAAAGACAAACAAACACGTGAAGCACAAAATTATTATAATTACATTTTATAATTCTCACTATCCGTCTACCTTTCAGCGTCCAAACCATGTTCCCCATTCCTATGCCCTCATCTTCGCATCTCCTTATCGATCGTAAAAAATGTAATAATTTATCTAAAGTCAACTTTCAACAAAAGGACAAAACAAGACCAAACAACAGAATATTTCAAGCATAGCCATTCCTCCACAACGATACAAATGCAACAATACAGTATAATAGATAAAGGTAAATAATAATTACATGTTAAACAATTTTCTTTGTAATAGAATAATAATGATACGATGAATACCAGAATCTAGATCAAATATAACATTAAAGAAATAATTTTAAAAAACATTTATTCAGTGAAATCTAGATCAAAACATGACCTGTATGATGGACTAAGACATTACGGATAGACATGCAAATGTTCAAACCTCGTGAAGGGGATATGCTGCCGTATAGTACTCATCGGTGATCATCTTGCGAATTCCTGGGGGGAAAAATTTAATTGAAAACTTGTGAATATCCATAAATAATCTTTTCATTTCTTTTTAAAAGAAAATGAAGATTAAAAATAAAATTATGAAAAAATAAAAATATACACAGATATGTTGATATATACATGTATCTAGATTACCATTTGCCTTGCATTAGCAATCAGTAAAAGTTCACCACCAATATCATATGTATAACAATAAACTGCTGAAAAACGACCATAGTCCAGCAGTTGGGGATCAGCAAAGTAAAGTAAGTAAAGTATAAAAATAAAACAAAGACCATGACTCACCATACTGGAAGTTGTTGTCTTATCATATGTATAAAAGATAAAAGTAAAAGTAAACCAAAGACTGTGACTCACCATATGTATAACAGATAAAAGTAAAGACCCTGACTCACCATACAGGAAGTTGTTCTATCATATGTAAATGTATATAAACTAAAATCAAAGACTGTGACTCACTGTATGTATAATAAACAAAACCAAAGACCGTGACTCACCATATGTATAAAAAACAAAACCAAAGACCGTGACTCACCATATGTATAAAAAACAAAACCAAAGACCGTGTATAATGTATAATAAATAAAAAGCAAAGACTGTGACTCACCGTACTGGAAGTTGTTGTCCTTGTTGGTGGCAAAAGGCTTGCGGCGAAGAATGTAATCCACGATCCAACTTCTGGTGGAGTTGTTGAACAGGTCCTCTGCAGTGTCTGGGATCTCGTACCTGAAGGGAGAAAACATATTAAGTTAATTAGTTAATTTGAGAGTAAAGCCCAGGGCACAATGAGCGGTGATCTCAGGGCAACAAAGCACATGGAGATTAATATAGACAAACCAAGCAAGCACAGTATAGTATAGGATTCTCTTTGTATTCATTGTATTCTTCTTACAAGCAGCACAATCATTATTTTTAAATGACAGTTGACACCACTCCCCAGGTATAACAAAAAACAAAAAAAAACAAAAAGAACAAAAACAAATACAAGAACAACCCCCACCGGGACGTAGCAAAACCTTGATAAGATAAGATAAGATAAAACGAGCGAGACGAGACGAGACAAGACAAGATAAGATAAGATCGCCTCATTCCATTGTTGAACAAAATTAAAACGTAATCTTTCGGCTAAAGCTCTTCTCCAGAGAACAATAAGACAATAATATCTACATAATAATGTGATAAATAATTATTTTTTAATAATATAATAAAAAAGACATAAAAAAACAAATGGCCACAAAAAAAAAGACATCGAGGTGAGCAATGGGCTCAACTCATTGGCTTTTTTTTGTGGTGGCCATTTGTCTTTTTATGTCTTTTTTATTATATTATATTGCCCACTCACAGGTTAGGGTTAGGGTTAGGGTTAGGGTTACTATCATATTGCGCACTCACAGGTACTCCTTGCTGGATGTGTAGGGCCAGGTGTAGGGCCGCTTGGCCTTGGGCAGCACCTCCTGGTCGTACTGGAACGGCGCCGTGAACCGCTTGGCCAGCACCTTGGCCTTGTCCCACACCTTGGTGCCCAGCGACGGAAGCGGGTTCTGGGGACGGACGAACACAGTGTCAATATTAATACGTTGGTGTTGTTGTTGTTATTATTAATATAATTAGTATTCACCCATTACACCCAGTGGTGGTGTTATTATTTTGTTTTGTTTTTTTATTATTATTATTATCATTGTTATATTATTATTGTTGTTATTACTATTACTATTATTATCGTTATTGTTATTATTATTAATATTATTGTCGCTATTATTATCATTATTATTATCATTATTATTATTGTTGGTGGTGGTACCGGGTCAAATTGTACGCCATTAATAAATAGCTTTTCCCATATTGAGTCAGTAACTTGTGAACACGAGCAAATCACACAAACAAACAGTATTGAAGTTAATCAACGAATACAATTAATGTTTACAGCAGATTTCATAAACAAAATACTTATACCCATAATGTACTATGTATTTACCCTACAATTTATAATATGTGAAGCTTCCTAAATAATTTGAAATTGGTTTTTATCACGAAAGTCATTGTGATTAAAATGTTAGATAGTTTGCCACAGTTCAATTTGAACACTTCATTCTAAATCCTGATAAGATAAGATAAGATCGTCTCATTCCAATGTTGATCAAAACTATAACTTAATATTTCGGGCAAAGCCTCTCTTCAGACAACAATAAGACAACAACATCTACATAATATGATAAATAATTTTTTTAATAGACACTAGATTCTAAGTAACTAGATCTAATATAATAGTATAATCAAAAATGTAATAAAATTTTCTGTGAACGGCCGAGACCTAAATTGGACCTAGATATCCATTGACCTTAATTGAGAGGTAATTTCAATAAACTGTTTTATTCTTTAATTCATTGTCTTACTTTCAACTGCGCCTTTTATTTCATATTCCAATGTAGAATTTTGAACTTCACATGCATATAACTAGCACTCTCATCTTCATTTTTACTTTAATCTTTGTGAACTTATTACAACATTCATAAATGTAAACAAGACAGAAAAATGAAAGAGAATTTAAACAAAAATTGAATATGAAAGTAAAAGGAATTATGAAGGAACGTCTAAACAAAATAATCTTTTATATCAATAATTAATATTTCATAGCACAACTAGATAGAAACATTCATTATACATCTAAATTCACGGATAACTAGAGTATCTTTATTATTTATTGAAAAGACAAGTAATAACAAAAATAAAAACAGAGATTTAAAGTCTTTGAAATGAGAAGAGAAACAGAGACATAGACTAAGCACAACTAGATGGACACATTCATTTTACATGTAACTAACCAGTGTGTCTTTATTAATTAATTATTGAAAAGATATTAAATAAAATAATAAAAACAAAGATTTAAAGTCTTTGAAATGAGAAGAGGAACAGAGACACAGACAAAACTGTAAAAGACGACGGCACAAAAGAATCTTAAGAAAAGACAGGAAACAGAGAGAAACGTTGAAAGACTTCAAAAAATCAGATCACATAAAAGAAAGTACTACGGGCCAATACATGCACACAATCAACAAGAATGAAATGAGGAGAGCTACACATGACAATTCTTTATGCCCTACATAATTATTTTTTTAATTAAAAAATTCATTTAGCCATATAAATGTATCATAAAACAATCAACAGCTACACATGACAATTCTCTATGCCCCACATTTTTAAATTTCAAATTCAAATATTCATTTAGCCCTATTATGTATCATGAAACAATTTTACCCCCATTTAATTGAAAAATTCATTTAGTCATATACATGTATCATAAAACGTAAGTACCACCTTTTCCTTATGTCTCCCTGAGACCACTGCATATGGTGGACAGGTGTTATTCCAAAGTAACTAACTAACTAACTATTCCTTATTTTAACTAATCCTTATTGGCTTATGTCCACTGGTAAAATCAATAGTTCTTTACAATTGGGTGAAGGTATATGTTTTGTGAATAAGTGAATAAGACGATTTTTAAAAAAGGAGGTGGGTGAGGGTTATGGGTCTTGAATTGTTTGTTAAACCGTCAAATGGCGTCAAAGCTGGCTGTTAGAGATGGTTAGTAATTGGAAAGGCAGTTCGCAGTTCATTTATGACCAATGTTTTGCTTTAAGCTATAATGCAGTCATCCCAACTAATCAAATATCAAAATAAAGTGCAGTTTCTGTAGTGAAATGGATAGTGTCAACATACCCTTCTGCATTGACAGAAAAAAATATGTTAAGAAAACAACAACAATAGAACAAGAAAAACTAAAAAAAACAAATAACGACAGAAATAAATAAGAAAAAAAGAGACAATGATACCTTACAATATTGCATTTAAGTTTGTATCTCATATCAATTTAGCTTTAACATTTATTTTTCTTCTTTTTTTTCACAGATTCATGTTGTCCTTTTTCCGTTAGATTGTCAGGAGTTTAAATGTTGACATCTACACACCAACACACACACGTATATGCCCACACTTTAAAATAATTGTCTTGATTTTGGTTAAGGTAGTAAGATGTTTGTTTTATTATTTTTTCTGTAAAGTTGTATTAAACATCATTTTATTAAATCAGTAGGGAAATTTGAGAATATTAAATCGTTTATAACAAACTCTAAAGTTCAAAACAGACTCTTCTGTTTTCTAATATTGAGGCAAGGTAAAGTCTGATTGATGTCAGTCACTTCACATATTGCTTCCTGAAATTATCATTTTTATCGACTGAAATTTGTGATCCTCGGCTTCTATCATTCTGAGAACTGCTGTTCATAATTGCCCCTCAGGGATAAATAAATATTATTGAAATAATTACTGGTAGATTTCTTGTATTTCGGACATAATGTTCAGAAAAGAAATCAAGAAATAATTGAAATGAAAACTGTTTTAAAAATAAATGTAATTTAAGTTACAAAAAGAGAGAAATAGAACAATGATTCTCAGAAGTCGGCAATCTTATCTTAGGTATGACACAGAAGTTACCACATTTATATGAAAAACTAATATTCTGACAGATAATTAATGAACATCATAAAAATTATTATAATAAACACAAACTGTGCTGTGCTAGAATAGTTAATTGAATAACCCTTTTTTTTTAAGTTCAAGTTTTTAAAAATACTACAATAAGCAATAATCTTCACTCTTTTGAAGTGCAGAAAGTCGAATTAGTCCACTCAGAGGAAACAAAAGAAAGATTGTGTAGATAGCCACCGATATTTTCTTCTTTATAATGATAATAATAATAATATTATAAAAAAATAAATATAATAATAATAATAATAATAATAATTGTAAAAATACTTTTTTATTGCCATTAAGAATTAATGAACATCATATTATATTAAAGACAAATTGTGCTACGCTTGAACAATGTATTGAATAACTTTAACAAAAATTTAATTTATCTTTATCTTTTTGTGACGAAAGTCGCCAGCTCAAATTCAAGACGAGGTTAGTTTTCCAACACGACAGACACAGGAGACAAGAGATTGCCTTGGAGACGTGAACTTTAAATAAAACCTCTGGGTGCTGTGTGTGTACCACCAGAGTTCACAACAGTCAAAACAAACTGTAACCATATGCTTTTGATACCTGAACAAAATATTCTATGGTCGTCAATGTCTGAAAAAGCAAATTTTTAAAAATTCAAACAAGTCCTTTCCTCTGTATTCATTACAATATTGAAGAATGAAACATACAAAATATATCTTTCGGCTAAAAGGACTTAAGTTTCGTTTAGTCCTTTTAGTTAAGAGTTCAATTTTAAATTGTTTGATTCTTCAATATCATCATCTTACTCTCAACCGTGGCTTCAATGAATTTTAATGCACATCAGAAATGGACTCAACTTAGGTTCCTGATTACAATGGGAATATGGGGGATATAATGTGGTAGTTTGTCATTGCTTTCCATGCATGGTACTTGCTGGGTCTCTAAAGACCTAGCTATCGATTTGCTCTCGGGAGTCTTGGGATAACAAGAGGGATCCTCAAAAGGAGGACACATTTCATGAGGAGGCATCCATGAGGAGACATACCAGGCATAGCATGCTCACTATTAGGAGAATTGTTTGAAAAAGATATTTAAACAAAGAAAAAAACAAAAAAAGCCAAACAATAATAACTGACTCAAATCATTATTCAACAGAATCAAAATTCGAAGGCAAAAAGATCTATTCTACATATATCCAGATGAAAGGAGTCACACCACACGTAGGCCAAACACGAAATTAAGTAGGATAAATGTCCGTCGTTCTTTGGTTCTTCCTGATAAGAATATGAATTACGTAATTATGAATGTATGTGGTAGATCAAGGAGAGCGATAAACTTAAAATGTATCATAACCGTAACAAGCTCTCCATCGGTGACGAAACAAAAGAACAAAAAAGATAAATATCCTTTTTGTAAATAAAAAGAAAAGAATATGAACTAAAAGGATAATGGATGAATAGATGAAAGTGCATAATTAATTCTAGGCAGCTAGACGGTAAATGAAAGGGACAAACATGTTTTATTGGCTGTGGGTTTCATTTCGTGATGATGATGATGATGATGATGATGATGATGATGATGATGATGATGATGATGATGATGATGATGATGATGATG
>JAUEKV010370702.1:0-10379 GCA_031833985.1 Ancula gibbosa
TCTCTCTCTCTCGCTCTCTCTCTCTCTCTCTCTCTCTCTCTCTCTCTCTCTCTCTCTCCCTCTCAGTCTTTTTCTCTCTCATCTTATCTTTTATCACCTCTTCCCAACTGTTCCCGTGTCTATCTCAGGCTGTGAGGGCTGCACAAGATGAACAGATTCGACTGAAGGACATCGAAGTGAACGAACTGAAATCTTTGCGCATGGATTTGGAGCGAGAATACAGAGACACCCGCACAGTAGCTGAGAAGGTGAGCTCAGGGCTGATATAATCATGTGGTCAACAATATTGCTTCTTATATAGTGCATATCCACGATTGACATCATGCTATAAGCGCTTTACAATAAATTAATTGTGGTCTTTACCAATGTGGTATGGCGTTGAGTCTCTGGGGTGGGCTTTTTTCTACCCATTTCCTCACCCCTCGGGCGTAAAACATGTACTTGGCGGAAGTTTCCAGTGGGTTATCATGGTAGTCAATTGCTTCTTGTATGTAAAAAGAATGTCTTCTAGTTATTGCAGTCATTGTACCCATTCCCCCATTGTAACCATTCATTCATTGTAGCCATTCAATTATTATATTATAATTTCATATTTATGTATCTATAATACTATAATGCAATTCCATTGCAATGAATGTGTACCATGACATGTAATTTATCTCAATGAAATAAGAAAGTGGCATCTTTTCTTAACTTATTTTATTCCTCCGTTCTAACCATTCCTCCATTCTAACGATTCCATCCGTTAAAGCGAGAGTCACGCCTTGAGGTTTCAAGGAAGTTGTATCTTTACTTATCTTATTTTATTCGTCCATTGTAACCATTCCTCCATTCTACCGATTCCATCCCTTGACAGCTTGAAAGCGAGAGCCACGCCTTGAGGTCAAGGACCGCTTCGCTGTCGGAGGACAGACACAAGCTGGACGACAAACTGTCTGCCGTGGAGGCCGCCCATCTCCTAGCCCAGGACCAGTCGCACAGTTTGCAGGTCTGTCAAAGTAATTCCTTCAAGGCCATGAGGACCATAGATCTGGTGCTTATCCCCAGTTTCGTAAAGTGGAGCGAGTGATCAATGAACACCCCCTGTAGAAGATGCCAGTTTCTCGCTGGTTTACTTCCTCAGCTGTACTGGTTCCCACTTGGCACCTGGGTGAAGTGTGGGATAGTGTAAAATGCCTTTCCCAAGAGCGTAACGGCATAACACCGGGGTGGTAGAAGTCAGGTTGGAACCAGGGTCCTTCGATCCGAAGTCACTAGCGCTAACCGTTACACCTCCAGCATCACTTGCTGGTCGGTCAACGGGTGTAGAAATCATGTGAAATCAATGAAATGTACCGGGTTCGAATCCTTATCGTCATGGTCTGGCGTTGAATCTCTTGAACAGGCTCTTTACACATATTCCGATCCGCTTTCAGGGGTGAAATTCGAGTACCTGGCTGGATAGTGTCAGAATGTTGATATTGAGATTCTTTAAGTATGCAGCTCATATTGCGTCCTCATAAGTGAGTTCAGATAGAAACAAGAATGTATACGGATAAATTGTTGTAAAGTTTTCCGATAGGATGTGTTTTCCCCTAACATATTGACCTATAAAGCGCCTTAGAGTATTCCAAGTAGAATTTGTGGGCTATAGAAATTATCTATCATAGAGCTCAGTGTGAATTGGGGGGAAATGCGCTATATGAATGTATTAAAGTAATTCCCTTACTTACTTTTACTTTACTTTACTTTACTTTGCTGATCCCCAACTGCTGGACTATGGTCCTTTTTCAGCAGTTAATGCCATTTGGTGGAACAAGTAATTCCCTTAAGGCCATGAGATCCATAAAGCTGGTGCTTATCCCCAGTTTCTATGACGCTAAGCGGAACGAGTGATCAATGAACACCCCCTGGAGAAGGCGCCAGTTTCTCGCAGGTTTACTTTTTAAATGTATTACATGTATTTATTTATTCACTCATTCCATTTGCCAGTACGAGCTGAAGGAGCTGAGTTCCGTGAAGGCAGGCCTGGCCGCCCAGCTGGCGGATTCCACGGCCAAGAACCATGTGAGTAGAGCCAGACGTGAGTGAGGGAGTGAGTGAGAGAGAGAGAGAGAGGGGAGAGGATGAGAGAAAGAGAGAGAGAGAGGGTGAGAGAGAGAGAGAGGGAGAGAGAGAGAGAGAGGGTGAGAGAGAGAGAGAAGAGATAGAGAGATAGAGGGGGGAATGTGAGAGAGAGAGAGAAGAAAATGAGGGAAAGAGAGCAAAGAGAGTAGAGTTAGGCTTGTGTGAGGGTGAGAGAGAGGGAGAGACAGAGAGAGAGAGGGGGAGAGAGAACGGGGAAAGTGAGAGAGAGAAGAAAATGAGGGAAAGAGAGAAAAGAGAATAGAGTCAGGCATGTGTGAGGGTGAGAGACAGGGAGAGACAGAGAGAGAGGGAGAAACAGAGAGAAGGGAGAGAGAGAGATAGATAGATAAGAGAATGAGGGAAAGACTCTGAAAGAGAGAAAAGAGAGCGAGAGAGAATGAAGGAAAGAGAGCGAAGGAAAGAGAGAGTGATAGTCGCTCTTTACCCTCTCCCTATCTCCCTCCTTTCTTCTTTCTCTTTTTCTACCCCTGTCATTGTTTCACTCTCATCCTCTCTCATTCTTGGTCACTCAGCTTACTTTCTAGAAAATAATGAACAATCCTGACGACCCCTATTCCCTGTAATTTCCATGTTTGGATCAATAAAGTTTATCTTATCTTATCTTGTCCAATAATGAACGATTCCGATGACCCCTATTCCTAATAATGAACGATACCCATGACCCCTATTCCTAATAATGAATGTACCGATGACCCCTATTCCTAATAATGAACGATACTGATGACCCCTATTCCTAATAATGAACGATACCGATGACTCCTATTCCTAATAATGAACGATTCTGTTGACCCTATTCCTAATAATGAACGATACCGATGACCCCTGTTCCTAATATCTTATCTTATCTTGTCCAATAATGAACGATTCCGATGACCCCTATTCCTAATAATGAACGATACCCATGACCCCTATTCCTAATAATGAATGTACCGATGACCCCTATTCCTAATAATGAACGATACTGATGACCCCTATTCCTAATAATGAACGATACCGATGACTCCTATTCCTAATAATGAACGATTCTGTTGACCCTATTCCTAATAATGAACGATACCGATGACCCCTGTTCCTAATAATGAATGGTACCGATGACCCCTATTGCCGTGGTTGGTGTCCCTCCAGGATCTGAAGCAGGCGGTGATTGAACTCCAGCACCGGGAGAAGGCGGCCAAGGAGGAGGCAGAGCTCTACAAGAAGCAGCTGTACCAGGAGAGGAACGGCCTCAACAAGAACTACGAAACCCTCAAGCACGAGTTGAACGAGGCAAAGGTCAGACTTAGTGTTTATCAATTGATGCAAATAAAGTGTTTATCGATTGATGCAAATAAATTCTAGGCTACCGAGGAAACGATAATCCCGATCTGTCAACTAGAACTACGAAATCCTGAAACATGAGTTGAATGAAGCAAATGTAAGATTTATTAATGATAATAATAATAATAATAAAACCAGGCTATCAACTGGAAATTTTCCAGAAATCTCACTAGAATTCATGGCCTTTGAGTCATTTCTGACGAATTTGTGACAGTTTTGGGTTCTTTACTGCTATGCCTGGGCATATTGGTATCAGGGATGTATAGTTGCCAAGCCGCACTATCCTCCCCAAAGATCTTGTCTCTTTCTACTATTTTTTTATCGATAAAATTAGCGGGTTGGCAAATCTCACATATTGTGACATGAAGTGTTCCCTCTTTGGGTTTTGGTAAAATGGCAGTACGGCAGCTATGCATAGAGAATATGCGCTGTATAGCTGCGATGTTTATTCTTTTTGTTTGTCTATTCTCCTCATTCCATCATTCCTGGTTTCTCCAGGTCCGAGAGGCCCACACCATGCAGGAAGTGAATCGCAAGTTCAGAGCCAACAGCGCCGAAACAGAAGCCACCATTCAGTCACTGAAGGTAAGAAACAAACAAGTTTCTTTTACGATCTACTGGCCTATAGGAATGGAATTCATCCCGATTTCATTATTATGAATAGGAATTAGCGGCATGAGTATGTCAGATTTCGGAGACAAATATTTTACCCATAGTATACTTAATTTACTAAAATAAGGGACACCACCCTGTCATAAAATTGAAGGATTTTCAATTTATGTCCCTTTGACTGTTAAATCACTCTGTTGAGATGCTGGTAATGTGATAGAAAGCAAATGTGGAGTCAGGGGGTAATGGCTTGATCCATGCACACTGTCATGCCAATCATCATTGGTCAAATCAAAAGTCTATAAATATCTTCAGTGTAAAATGCCTTTCCTAAGCCAGGCTCGAACCCAGTTTCTTTCGATCCGTAGTCCAAAGCGTTAACCGTTACACCACCGGCGCCACAATATCTTCATATGTGCATAATAATTTTAAAATTTATTGACAGATGTATAGATGGGAGACAGAGACTGTTGGTAAACCCTGAGATCACCATACTTGGTGGGTAGGGATTGCTCAATTAACTAACTAACTTGTTTTTTTGTTCATGCGCGGACATGATCCGTGATTTGTTCTGTTCATGTACTATTTCACCATGTACCCAAACATTTACCTATTGTATTCTGTTTACAAATGGTAATAAAGATATTTTTTATTATTATTATTATTTATTACTATTGTTCCAACCACGATTCGGCAGATGGAGTTGTCAGAAGAGAGGTCAAATTCCAAAATCGTCAGCAGGAATGCCGATCGTCTGAAGGAAGAGCTGGATATCCTGGAGAAGAGATTTCGAATGTGAGTAGCTCTTCCTCTTGTGTTGAATCATGTATGTCCTTGTTTCATTGCAGAGTGTATGTCTAATTTTCTTTTATACAATAAACTTTTTCATAATGCACATAATTTCTTCGTCCTACATAATTTTCTTACTTAGTCTTTTATTGATTGTTGATAATCAAATACTCTAAATGATTGATTTGAAGCACAAAAAAAGGGGGGGGGGGGGGATGAGGATTTTGATTTATCATTTTAAAAAGGAAATTCTCTTAAAGGTTATGTGGTCAGTACAGTTGGTGCTTACCCCCAGTTTTTGTTTCATGAAGTGGAACGAGTGATTCATGAACATTCTCTGGGAAAGACGCCAATTTCTCAAAGGTTTTTTTATACAATTGGCACCTGGGTGAAGTGAGGGAAATACTATAGGCATTTATTACCTTTTTTTTCAACGGGTAGCTGGATTTGAACCACCGACCCTTTGGTCATGAATTCCATGCGCTAAACACTCGGCTGCAGTGCCACTTCAGTAATACTTTACCAAGTCCATGCACGATGATCCTGCTTTGACGGAAATGTATTAACTTTTTCTTTTCCCTTTGTTTTGCTTCTGTTTCACAGGACCGAGGATGAGAATGGCTCCATGCGTAGAAAGATTGATTTGGTGAAGAACGAATTTGAAGCACAGGTAATTTAGGAACTTGAGCATCTCACTTTATTTCTTTATTTTTAAAAAAATCATATTATTGAATTTTTGTTTTTCTTCTGTTGTAGCTATAACAAAAACACAATTTACAATAATTGAAATCTTATTAATACACTGTAGAGTAGTTTTAACACCATCTTTGATTATTTTAAGAGGAGAATTGAATGAGAATTAAAGAATTTCTCTTGAAAGAAATTGTTTTTGTGCTTTGGTTCTACAATTTCAGCTTTAGCCAAGTCAGACGGATCAACTATATTAAAGTTGTTGTAATTTTTGTCAACAATCATTTTTTTCCACACCAATGAAAATCGCAAGAAACAAATTGATTATTAGTAATTATCATATTTAAATAATTATCTATGTCTCATCATATATTTTGATGTAAATGAAAGAAAAAATGTTGCAATTATTATAATCTGAACAAAACTGTATCTGGAGAATGCTGACATCTCTACAAAATCTAACCGTTAATTGTGAATCAACTCTCATTTACTAAAGAGGTTAACAAGTCTACAATGTTTTTATTCTATTTAATCCTCTCTAGTTGACAGTAGATTTATAATTATCGAATCTTTATGAATAATTATGCACTCTTGACGATGAATATAATTTAAGATATGAGCTGCTATTTTCACTTTTCATAGACAAGTAGACAGAGATATTTTTTACTGTATATTTGATACTATTGATGTGTGATTTTGTACCTTTATATCAATTTTTTGCATACAATAATAATCAATTTTGTTTGTCTGCGCTTTCCTTCCTCCCATTCTTCTAATCTTGACATTTTAAATTCTTTTTGGCTTATGGGTTCTATTTTTCTTTTTGCCCTCCACAAACCATTAGGAATTTTTAAAACATACAATTGCTATACATGTATTAGTAGTTTTCCTTCCCAATTTGCCTTTACACATTCCCTTTTTATAGTATTTTGCTACTAACCCGATGAAAACCTGCTCTTTGTATATTCCGCATTCTAAGTTCTTGATATTGAATGCAGAATTTTATGATAATTGTTGAGGTAATCTTCTGAAGTAGGCCAGCGTTTCAAGTTTAGTCTTGCTACCCACGGTTCCTTAAAGGTGAAGACAATAACGTTTAATAGAAATTAACCGTCACTAATAACAAGATGGCTTTATCAAGACATACAAAATGAAATAAAGACTCAAATCCTACTTGGTAATTTTGCTCTGATTCTCTTCTATTCACCGGAGATGACATTATTCGGGTCAATTTCAAGATATTATCGGGTCAATTGCAAATATCGTTAATGATTGCTGTATTCTTGATCTTTTTGTACGTTACATACTTATGCTCTATGCTTAACAAAACTAAAAGTAAACAAGTGCACTGTCCATCAAGTCAGTCAGTGAACACTTGCTTGTGTTATGCAGAAGAAAAAACAAGAAGGAAATCTGTACTATGTGAGAACATCTTTCCATCCGTACAATCATGATGTGAGTTCCTGTGTTTTGGCTTGTATCGGAGCCACGTTTATGTCAAAATCTTTCCAAGGCATAGAAAATGTATGTTTTATTCTCCCTTTTCAGAGACCCTTAAGCGCTGCGACTTATCAATACATTTCAGTAAATATTGCTGCATAAACCAACGCTTGTCTTGCTCACTGCTCCTATTTTGACAGAAATCACTGAAAGCTTTTTATTAATCTTGCTTCGGGGGTGGCCAGTTTAGCTTGGAACGCTTCAAAATAGTAAAAAAAAAACTTGTTCCATTTTTGTGACACAAGATTATCTTTGGATTACATTTTTTTTAAATTTCTTTATAATATTATGCTACATTCATTCGAAAATATTGACCTGAAATTAATATTAGATGGCCTTATTGAGAAATGTACAGTGACAGTAAAGCCACCTTGTGGTCACTATTCTCACAAAATTTCAAAGGCTTCTGGGAGATACAGAAATTATCCTACGGCTCAAAGATATATAAACGTCGAAGAGAAATACACAATGACATGCTCTCTTGGCATGAGAGTAGGAGAAATAAAAGTACCTAGATTATGTGTCTTGTGAAGTATTTATTTTATAATATATAAATCTTCAAAGTATCAATTCTTTATAATATATACTTCGCTAGACACATGAGTCTAGGTCTACCGGAAAAAACTACTTTTTCAACTCATCATACCATTTCTCTGAAATAAAGATTGACAAGAAATATCTTATTCTTAGATTTTTCTTATAAAATATTTCTTTATAGATTAGCTTACTTCCTTACTAGAGACAAGAAAGTATAGTCTGTATCCATATTTTTCTATGAAGTACATACCACTAAAGACTCACTCACTGTTTTTCTCTCTTGTTTTGTTTTAATTTTTGCTATGCTTTCTTTTAAATTATTTTTTTTGGCTTCAAACTTGAAACTTTTTTCTTTGGCTTGATTCTTGAATGAACTGCTTGTCTTCTTCACTGTGTGGGCTTGAATCCTATTCAACTGTTATAATTCATATCCCCCCTATACTTTACTTTAGACGTTCATTATTGATCTATGGTCAGATAGAAAGTGAATTATGTGATACAAATGCATGAAAGAAATCACGCTGCTTTGGATAAATGGATCATAAACCCAATCTATTTTCATAGGCTGGTACATATAACTATATTTTCTACATAGTGGAGGCTACTCAGAAATGTGAACTCTCCATTGTTATTCTGACAACGTGTGCCCCTGAAAAATCACTTGCCTTTTTGTTTTATCATTATTCTAAAAATGTATTTGGTTTTTCCAACCTTGGCGAATCAGTCCTAATGGGAATGATATTTAATGAAATGGTATGCCCTCTGACAAGCTAGCATTTTTCTTTTTAATCATTCACAGTGTTTAGTTGTTAAGCCCCAGTTTAGCTCTTGTGACCTCATGACCTGTAAGTTCTATTGGACTTACCGTACCCAATGGATCGGATTGCCATTATTCTGACAACGTGTGCCCCTGAAAAATCACTTGCCTTTTTGTTTTATCATTATTCTAAAAATGTATTTGGTTTTTCCAACCTTGGCGAATCAGTCCTAATGGGAATGATATTTAATGAAATGGTATGCCCTCTGACAAGCTAGCATTTTTCTTTTTAATCATTCACAGTGTTTAGTTGTTAAGCCCCAGTTTAGCTCTTGTGACCTCATGACCTGTAAGTTCTATTGGACTTACCGTACCCAATGGATCGGATTGCCATTATGTGGCGCCGTGGTTAAGCAGTTGGACTCACAACCAAAAGGTGACTGGTTCGATTCCTTGCCAACCCGGTCTGGCGTTGAGTCTCTGGGAAGGGCTCTTTACACATTGTCTCCACTCCACATGCGCTGTATACAAATCAATATTTTTAAAAGTCGTGACGTCACTCAACACAGCCTGGGGCTACACAAATAAACATATATATAGGATTATAAACACATATATATATATAGGACTATATACATATAATATATAGGATTATAAACATATATATAGGATTGTATACGATTAGTATGCTAGTTGTTTGACTACAAATAAAGAATCAAACAGTTTTTAAAAAATTAGATTTCAACTAAAGGGACTGAAAGAGGTAAGATTTAATTTCAATAATCTGTTTGATTCTTTAATTTGTTATCTTACTTTCAACTGTGGTTTCTATGTGATATTATCATATTATTATCTGACCATAGGTACCTAGTTAGCCTTGCCAGTTACGTCAAACTATTGCATCCCATGCTACCTAGCAATGTCGCCACATTACTGATTAGAATGCTAAGTTGTGATATAGGCGGCATCATGGCCGAGTGGCTAGCGCTTTGGACTCATGATAAAATAGTCGTGGGTTTGGATCCTGCTGTATGGTGTTGGGCCTCACTTTACCTAAGCACCAATTCTGCTGGGAAAGTAAAATCTGTGGGATACTGATGTCCTTTTAACTCGTCCTGCTTCACGCCACAGAAACTGGGTATAAATACCACCATATAGGCCTCCTGGTCTTGAAGGATGTTACAAGTTGTTATATTGCATCTACATGCATCTATACACGGTAAACCTGAACTCATGGGTCACCAACAATGAAATCCACATTAAGCCTATTTGATAGCGAAAGAGCGAAATCTGGTTTTCATTAGAAGTAGCCTTAAATGTTAGCTTTACCTCAATGCAATGCTTGTTTATTCACCACTCCAATCAGTGCTGTAGGAGAGGGCGTTTATTTAGATTTATAGGTTTGTTCTCCATTGCTTGATGGGTATATTGATAACTGTATAATATGAGAAAATGATTTACACAACAAGGTCTCAAAACTGTTGCAATATAAGATAATTTACTTTTTTCTTCTTCTTTAAAATTTCAGAGCCAACTTGCGGAAGATGACCTTAACAGGTAAGAAAATCAGACTTGGTGATATTATTACGAAAATAACTTGATTATTTCATATTTTAGATATTGATTAGGCTGCACAGTAGCCGAATGGTTAGCCAAATGGACTCAAATGATCACAGTTTCGAATCCCGTAATGGTTTGGTGTAAAGCCGATCAAAGAATAGTAAAACTGTCTTTAAAGAAATTAATGATTTTAATTGCTAGAAGTAGAAAGAAGGAACTGGTTCTAGTTTTCATATTGACGATAACTATCATGAAGATTTTGATTCTTGCGATTTTGCAAAATAATGAAAAATCTTGTCTGCCCTGCCTTGCAGAGTGCGTCGCCTGGAAAAACAGTTGAGCAATGCGCAGATGGAACTGGAGAAACTGGAGAAGCAACAGATTGTGAGTAGACATTAAAATGGAATGGATGAATAAAGGGCCTACATACATTAAAGATAAGTTAAGATAAGATAAGTTCAGACCTTTCTATTTGGCTCAAATATTGGAATTG
>JAUEKV010371813.1:0-10372 GCA_031833985.1 Ancula gibbosa
TGCTGTCAACCTACTGATAAATGAGGATGATTTAGAGGTACCTACTGATTTTGAAAAAATTGGGGTTGGCAGGTCTGTGCCTGGTACCAGTTCTATAGTTTTGGAAAGCCTGATGTATACATGTTATTACTTTTGTTTTTTCTTTCCACAGGGTCATTGTGTTGTAGTTTTCGGGAAGGATGGCGGATTCTTACGCAGAATAGGTTGTGAGTCTATTACAAATTATCCAAATGGCATTGATATTAGTGACCATGGAGATGTGCTAGTCGGTGACAGCCACGGCAACCGCTTCCACGTGGGGGTGTTCCAGAGGGATGGATTGCTCATCAGCGAGTTCCAGTGTCCCTACGTGAAGGTCAGTCGTTGCTGTGGACTGAAGATAACAGCTGAAGGTTTTATTGTCACCCTGGCGAAGAATAATCATCATGTCTTGGTTCTCAATACATTATATATTCCATAAGCGGGCATTGATATCTATGAATACCTTTGTTGGATTTCCAATGGTTTGAGAGCCTCAAATTTAATATATTTTTAATGGAGTTAGAATAACATGACCATTTATCTTCAAATTGCATTATTTTATTACTTTTTCTGTATTTGGAGTGAGCTATGAGTTTCCACAAATATTTTCTTGCCAGCATGAATGCATAGATGGATGGATGCATACGTGTATGAAGTTGAGATTCTCTCCTCTTTCTTTTCTTTACATTCACCTTATGCCCTTTCTTCCCTTTTGTAGAATCATGGTTAATTGATATGATCGATCATTTGTGGATAATGATGTAAAGCTATACTAATTAAGGAGAAGGTTGTCAACTTATCCTTTATCCATTTTGTGGAGGGGTGGGGGGGTCTGTGTATTGATGACGACAGGACAACAAATGTGTACTTCTTGTTGTCCTCATCGCTCTCTTAGTACACACTGATCATAAATGGAAGAAAGGGCTAATAGTACTCTGCATATTCACCCTTACTTTATTGGAAATATGTATTCTTGATGGATAGTTTGATTCGTTTTTAATAATGTAAATTTTGCTGCCATGTTTATTATTGCAATTATTTTATTCATGAATGTTTTCATGAGCGATTTTTTCCCCCTTCTGTTTGTTGATTCTCATACTGATTTTGGTCATAATAACTGTCTTAAAATTTTTCTATCACGGTATGTTGTGTTAAATTGGACAGTGCTCAAAGACTTGAATGTGTTGACTTCTGACAGCCATCACTAATTATCATCTTGCAGTATTAATTGTTTAAAGATTATTTACAGGATACTTTACAGGACTTATACAGTTGTCAAGTCCGTTTGGATTTTTCTTTCCTTTCTCAATTGAATCTTATTTTAAGAGAATTTTTTCTTCAGATAAAGATTTGTAAATCCTTTTTAAAAAGTGATATTATTTCCATTGTTTTTCTTCATTTTTGTATCTTTTATTTTAACATCTATGCATATTTAAACTACACTAGTGACATAACTTGTGGAAAATATACACCAAAGATACCAATATTAGGGAATACATTCCATTTGCTGATCAAACTGAACTTTTCACTTGTTGTTTTCCCACTGGCCCACCTGGTTACATTATAAAGAAGTAGGTCTAACTCAAGAAATTAACCGAGCCAACTTGGACAGCAAGTTACTTTTACTTTATTTACCAACAAAAGAAGCATTTACTGCTTCTTACGAGAAGCTTAGCATTTACTGCTTCTTCCGCTATGTCAGTTTAAACTAGGTTTTTGACACAAGAATTATTTTGATGTTATATATCTATATCTACACACTTGTTCAAATGTATTATGACAATTTAGTTTAACCATATCATTTTTCTGAGAACTGAAGAAGAAAATTAGAAAAAGGTGCACACTTTACAATATCCAATACCCACCTCCCTGATTAATCTTCTGGTGTAGCTGCTAACATTTCCCTTAAATATGTGCCAATACTTTTTTTATGATATTTATATTGATCTTTGTTCTTTCACTACTTGTTCATTTACACATCAGACCTTTTTAGAGGCTTATTTCCTCTTTAAGGGCTCCTGGGTCGGATAGGGAGAAGTGTTGGAATTAGTAAAGATATATTTTGTTATGCCTTTTTGCCCCCATCCCGTATAACTTTTCCTATTTAAACAGTTTAAGAATGCTACTAATAAGATATACCTAATTTACTTAAGTATTTTACTCCCACTTTTTGCAGTGGTTTAGATGCCATCCTCAAATAGCACATGCTTTTGGCAGGCATAAAACAAATTGTAATCTCATAGTGATTTAATGAAAAATGATATGTTCACCTCCAAGCATCCTTGTAGGCACTAAGCTTACTCATCCATTAATTATAAAATAAAAGAATTTAAAAAAAAGTTTTTTTTCTCTTGTTTTGTTTTGAACACGTGCTATATATTTTATTCATGCTAGGATATTAATTATGCCATTGTTTGTCCCATTTTTTGTATACTTGAATTATGCAACTTATGTATGTATCTAATCTAGTCATATATACTCATATCGAGACATGACCCACCTTCCCTTCATTTTGATGTCAGGTTTTGCTGTGCCTTAAAAGAAATTGCGTCCCCTTTCCCACCCCCGATAATGACTTAATTCCTTTTTCCTGCCCCATTATTTAGAAATGTTTTCAGTCCTCAATGTTTCTACATTATACATTTTTTAAAATATTATGATTACTCCTTTTAGTATTATTGTTTGTTTTTTTTTAATTATTATTTTTGTTAGATTATTTATTATTATTATAGATGATTCCCCAAAGAAAGTATAAACTTTGTCCATGTTACCAACTCATGAAGTTGGCAAAATACCTAGTGAATAAGTACTGCTTAAGAAGACTCTTTCTTTCTCCTTATTGGAGGCAGGCTTTTCACTATGTTTTTGACTCCTTCTTTTAACATGGATGAAATAAATATTTTCTATGTACTATTTTTTTCCTTGTGTTCAGTGTTGAAAGCTTTACAGAATGTATTACATATTTACATTAATAATTCTTAAATATTTTTTTTTAATTGTTATTTATTATTATTATTATTATTACTATAATTATTATTACTATTATTTCATTATTATATTTTTATACACCCCCCTTACCCTCAAATCCCATTTTCTTTTTAAGTCAAGTATAAATAATATCTCACTTTAAATTTTGTGTATATACAATCATGTCTTTCTAATCACTACTGCATTTTTCTTTTATTTTTTCTTATTATATAATTGTGTTATTATTTGTCTTACTGTCTCATTTATCTCTATCTTTTGGCACCCTTTTGGGTGATTTGGAAACATGTGCCCCATTTTAAGAGGGAAACCATTGTTTAAGCTTAGGAATGTGTAGTAAAATGTCTTTTGTCTATTATTTTTTTCTCTGTGTTTCTTTTTCTCAGTTTCTTATTTATTAGTAACAATAAAAGTCAAAGCACTTTAAAATTCCGTTATTTTGAAATCACGGCTGTAATTTGAAAGGCTTTACCACATTTTTGATTACTAGTTCTAATAAAGATATGCTTGATACAAATTTCACTTAAACTCAAGCATTAAATGTCTCAAAAGTATGTTCATTACTGCATTTCAGTTATCAGCAGCATCAGCTCCCTTGTATTCTACGTTTTATTTGTGTGAACCTTCTCTTTGGTTGTTTATATAATTTTAAGCAAATTATAAAAGAAAGAAAAAAGATTATTGATACTGGTCAAGGATTTTTTTTTAAACACCCACTATACTTATATGTTATTACTTGTTGTTATTGTTTTGTATAATTAATACAGTTTAATCAAAATCATCTTTGCAAATTGTCTTCCCTTTAGGGTTGCAATTTCTTGTTTATCAGGTATCCTGAGCAAGTTTTTTTTTTAAGTGAAAATATTGATACATGAAATTATATACATAATGTTAAAAGATTTTAAAAATACTCTTCTCATTCTCTATTTCTGCCATGTTGATCATCCAAATTGCTTCATCTCAAAAGTATTCCAGAACTATATTTATCCACTTTTCCCCCATGGTTTTAACATCAGAAAAGTGTATATTGAGAAAGTAAGGGAGAGAAAATACGGCTTCCTATTGAGTCAGTTTTCTCATTGCCTCTTACATTTGGTTTCCCATTGTCTGCCTTTGTCAATCAGACAATCCCATATCTCTGGGGTTTTTTGTATAATTTTTTTTTTTATTAATAAGATTAAAATTTCCCCTTTAAATTTAATGAATGCCCCATAGAAATCACAACGAGTATTTGTTTCAGCGTTTTTCCTGTTTATAAATTTGTGATTTATTTTCAGTGTTCATGTTCTCAATTCCATCTCTTTAAAAAAAATATATTATGCGTTACTATTTACTCATAATATATTTACTATTGTATATTATATATCAAAGTGGAAAAATTAAATTTAAAAAATGCCTATATGTTGCAAGATATTGTTCCATTATTGGCTACAAAAATATAAGGCTGTTGCCTTCATTCCTTTTGATGATGTTTTATGATTTAAATGAGGTTGGAAGCATACAATGAGGTCTCTTAAATGAGGAGAAAGGAGGAAGAGGTAGCTCCTTTTTTATTTGTGAAGATTGCAATTGGTATTGTTGCTGTAAGTGGGGGGTAAAAGCATTATCCATCAATAAATTAATAGACTTTGTACCCATGGCACTCTTCAGGTTCTATTTTTGGCCTTCAATCCTCCTTTCTCCTGAATTTTGTTGTTTCCTCGCGATATATTCAGTCTAGTGCTTTAATACTTTGACTCCTACCTTGTATTGGACCAGAGAATGATCCAGTTGGTTTTACTCTCTACATTGTACATTGTATGGTGCTGTATTTTTTCCCCTTTTTTTTGTCTTACAGAATTTGGTTATATTACAATGATAATGGCTTAAGATTGTTTTTCTCTCAATAATATTAAATCATATCTCTACATATTATATATTTTATATGAAGAAAGAGGAACAAATTATATATTGCCCCACATCCCATAGTCAGGTCTGACATTTTTGTGTCATCTTCATAAATGGCTTTTACTGCTATTGTTTAATTTTTAACCCCTCTTCCCCCATGTTTAGACAGTTGAGATAACCGATGCCCTTTGCGGGAGTGGGTGACAAAGCCTCCTCCATTTTAATATTTTTAAATATATCTTATCATCATTATTATTATTATTAATCTTCTTACTGCGCAGATGTCCTCTAATATTGCCAAAATTGTTTATTGAAATTGCTTTATATTCCACAATCCACTAAATGACCTCCCCATCTTCATGTATTTAGTTATGAGAAAGGGTGGTAGGAGAGAAATCATTTCAGTAAACTCTTAATTCAAAATATTGATTCTTTTCCCACTTATTTGAGAAGACATTTTCTTTTCTTAAACAAATATTATAACTGAACTTGCTTCGGACATCGTAGCACCGTAGGAAATTTTATTGGTTGAAGTTTCCCTCAAGTGCTTCATTGAATTCACATATTTTTAACCTGTGACCTTGCAAACATTCACCTGTATCTAGATTCATTACGGTCATGTGTTCTGTGGTTATATAGTCATGTTGTATTATGCCAGATAGTTTGCTGTTTCTTTTTCACTGGATACTTATTGACATAAGTTCATACAGGCATCTCCCTTGAACAATGTGGCTGAAAAGGTAGTTATGGTAATATTCTAAGGAAGAATTAGGTGCAGGCTTAGTACTTAATAGTGGATTTTGAATTTCAATCCAAGGTTATCATTGATGACTGACTTAAAATAAAAGTTCCCATATTTGTTAGTCTTATCTATTTCTCCCTCCCTTCCTCTCCCTGTCATAACTTTAGATAATGATCTGATCAGGCATGGGTATGCCCTCTCCCTGAAATTATAACATTGAACCGAATTATGATGTTGCATACAATGGTAACAGACTCCTGGACTTAGTGAAAATGTGCGGTCTTGTCCAGAGTCAATGAGACTGAACTAGAATCTGCCAGGCCTTCTTCCACAGGCGGTGTCAGTTGTTTATCTAGATCCAGGCATTTATTCTTGTTTCTACTGAAAATCTTTAACGCAGGCAGAGGTCACAGGTTTTTGAGCACTTAGGTGGTGTATTTTCAAGTTGGATCAATCACATTTTTCACCTAATATCTGTGAATTGCATTTAGAATCAAAGAAGCTTTATATGGTTCAATGATGAATAAGAATTAATGTAGGAGAAAGCACCTTTTTATGCTTTAAAAAAACTTTAAATATTTGAGTTGAGTCAGCATTAGTGTTTGCATTACTGGGATTGGGCAGGCATGATATCAGCACAGTGAAATTTGAATTTTTCAAAATGGCCCTTGCCCTGTTTGGTTTTCGAATGTCATATCAAATGTTTCTCTTTTCGCAAGTCTCGTCGGAGAAGATGAGTTTTCATATATTCATGCCATGTTAAATTTAGTATTTTTACTCTGACAACATTATAATGCTCCCAAATGTGTTGTATAGAATAGACTGAAGCTACCAGAATCAAATTAATCTTTTCTAAATTCCAGCTCCTTCAATTTAAAAAGAAAACCCATTAGAAGATATGTCGAGTCACATTGTGTTGACATTTCTCTTGTATCCCTCACATTTACACGTACAGAATTTAGAAGTGTCTCCTTTAAAAAAAAATAATTCTTTCAAAAACACAGAATACAATGTTTGTTTAGGTGTATATTCTCAGGATCAGTCAGAGCAGCAAGTTTTAAATTTTGAAAGACATTTTTCTAGAGGTTTATGTTTTTTCTTTTCAATTCGCTTATCGTATATTAAATATGTTTCTGTGGGGATATTCAAAATTCTAAGATTGACATTAACTTGTGACATAGCTAGGTAATATACACATTGAAGGCACTTATTTTGTATCAATCAAGTGTATATTCCTTATTACAATATTTAAATCCTGTTTTACCAGCTGATGTGATCCTAGATGTAGTTCAAAGCATCTTTTCTGAGCAGTTTGTCACTATAATTCTTACTGTATGTGGATTTGTTTTGCACATGCTGATCCAACTTAACGATCCAGGGTGAGTGAAGGAATGGTGATTATCATGTATGTACCCGTACTTCGCCTTTGATACTACTACACCTTTGATATTAGATTTCAACCTCGTTTTCTTTTTTGATGACTCTTTTACATGTTCGGCGGAATCCTTCTAAATGACAGGTTGTTCAATCCAAATAAAGCAATTGCAAGTTGTAGGGCCTAGATGTGATGTGTTTGAAATGTATTCAGGTAAACGAACTTAAGACACAATTTAGGCCTGGATGGATTGAAAGCGCTGCCTTTATCTCCACCACAACCAAAGCATCACATAATCTATTGTGACTGGTCTTCCAAGTTTATAAAAATAAAAAGCCTTAAAATAGAGTTGAGCAAGTTGAATGGGCAGATTAATATGGAATTGATCATGCTGGGAAACAAAAGCCCATTCTAGCTACCTAAGAACATAATGAATGTTTACTATTATTATTAAACGAAAGGATATTTTTAATGGATTATTTTAAAAGGAAAATCCACGCAATCTTCTGTGGATTCGACTTATAATGATCATTTATTTGTCTTAGGATCCAGCATTGAATTGTATTGTTTCATTATCTATATTGCTTATGAAATCCCAATGATTGGATCAGGAAGGTAGATGTGGATTGTAGTTTGAATTCACAGTACAGAAATATAGTGCTTTGTTCACTATCTCTCATTGGTTTGTCACGATTATTACCACCCCGAACCAATTTTCTTCTTCTTCAGTGGTTAGTTTATACTGTGCATATTGTATTGGGAAATTTTCAATGATGCCACCACCGCCTCCTCCTTGATAAATGAAGTTGTTTTGTTTTTCTTTATTTAAGATTACATAATTGGTGGTTTTTGTGTGTTAATGTGTATTTTTAATCTTCCATTAAGGTGAAGGGAGAAATAATTTGTTGTTTTTCCAATGGTCAAGATTTATTTGTTGAATTTTATTGGGTTTTCATTTTTTTATGATTTGAAAATGTTATGGTCTTATTTCATTATTCATGTTTATATTTTCAAACAATGGAAAAGCAATTAAAAAAAATGTTTATTCCATCCTATTTTTGATCCCATCCATGCCCCACTTATTATTTTTTATTAAGTTCTTAATTATAAACGATTTTGGAGAAGACTGGAGTATTCAATGATTTCATTAGTTTATTTGCCTCTTCTGTTTTTTTAAACAATATTTATATATCCATATTATATTGAAATATATTTATATATTACATACACTACTGCTGTCTTACTCAGATCTCAATACTTTAGTAAAACAGTAATGATATGAGGATCGATTATCAATTCTGTTATTGATATATCTTTTCTGTGAAAGATTTTTGTTTATTGTTATCCACTGTTTGGCACATGTAGCTGTGTTTTAGAAGTGTCTGGTTTTTTGATATCTTAATACTTTAGCCACACTTCAAATGTCACCTGTGTGAGAGGAGGTAACCAGATGTGTATATGTGTGGGCATGTGTTGGGGAGAAAAGAGAGTTAATGAATAGCTTATTTGCATGTATTTACATACAGTCTGTACTAAAGTAGAGGCTTATTTTAAAAACACTGCTCTTATGTTGGCCCGACACAAATATCTTAAACTTTTGGATAAACACCTAAAGCACATTATTACAATATTAGCAATTTTGCTCTTTCTTTTGTTTTGTATGAATGAAAAAAGGGTAACTTCTGAAAATGTTAGCTATGCTTTCCTCATTGTGGTGTGGTAAGGATCTTTTATTTTTTAACTGACTATGCTGTTCAATACATCTGAAAGATTGTTACAAAGTAAATTATTTTTTTGTCAGGGTTATAATAAAAAACGTATAGTGTTTATCTTGATTATTCACATATTCCAGAGAATTGTTGCCTCCATATCTGCTTTCTTCATGATTGAAAATGTTTTCTCTGAAAGCAATATTATATTTACTTTTTGTCAGAAGTTTACAAAATCTGCTCAATTTTATCGATCATATTTTTTTCTCTCCCTAAGTCTTAGCACATTTATTTTAGCAGTGATTGGATTATACATCATTTTTCTTTTCTATATTTTCAGTGCATTTTTATATGTGGCAATTTTAGTCCATTTGTCAATATATAGTTTACTTTTAACAATTTGTTTATGATATTTTTCTGGACCTAAAGAAATTAATAATTTACCCATGAATCTGAAATAGTCACTTCAAACCGGTGACATGCGTCTCAATTCTATTCATATATATATGTCAATTAAATTTCCCGTCGGATGCCCACCTCTCCAGGCTCTTCCTTACCATCCAATGAAATTAATTGAAAGGTAGATGTTTTACAGATTGCTATTTGTATTTGGTGCCAATCAGTGTGTCAGTCAGCCAGGGTGGTTGTGGAAGCCTGTCAGCAAAATTGTTATAATTGCCATATTATGCTGAGGCACAGCAGTTTTTTTTCTGGGTTTTTTCCTTCTCCATACCAACTTGAAAAAGATGGTTAACAAATAAGGGATTCGTTGACATTTTCTAAAGAATGTCACTTGAACATGTTGGTTGTTGTTTTTATTCATCTTTTATATATTGAAATTATTTATAGATATAATTATATCCTTTTATATACCGTACATAGTACCCTTTTTGTCAGGGAGAATGACTAAGGGAGAAGGGTTTGTGATTTGGATTCTATCCCCCTCATTAATTTTCTTTGAAAAGAACATGATTGTGCTTTGAACACCAAAGGGGAATAAAGATCAACACACAGATTGCTTTCTCTCTTTTTCTTTCTCCCTCAATCATTATCATTATTAGTTGGTATATTTATTATTATACCTTATTCAAGTTAAACATGCTGACAGGTTGATCATTCCATGAATATTTTATTTTTTCTCCTTTACATTAACATTTAGGTAACGTTCTTTCACCACAGCATTATTCCCTAATAATAGCTGTAAAGAGGTTGGTCAGAGGGACACTTTACATGATTTTATTTCAAAAGGATTTATCTATTGTATTTTTTTCTCTTTTGTTCAGTTTTGAATTAAACAGCCATTCTTCTTATACCGTATTCAAAGTTTATGTTACAGTTGTATGCAAATAAAGGAATAATGTTCCCTCTCCGCCCATGGTTTTGTTTGCTGTTATTCTCTCTTGTGGTTTCTGGTGTTGTAGTTTATTGTTTTTGAACAATATTAAAAATTGTGTAAGAGTACATATGTGTGTGTGCATAATATTATTTATCAGGGTGCGTTTATACTGGCACCAAGGACTATGACTGGCACTTTTGATTGAAAATTTCCCTTTAGCGCGCTCTGGTGAAGCCACGTGAAAAGGTCGCTTCGCATCTGAGCCCAGCTGATTAAAACTCAATGCAGTCACAGTATATTTAGGGGGGGGGGGGGGG